>DWME01003304.1:0-18631 GCA_018244795.1 Parelbella ahira ahira | reverse complement strand
TCAGAGGACGCATCCTGAATCACGCTATCAAAGTTCCATAGAATCTCAGCATATATACAAGTTCCGAAGTTAACATCTAGACCGCGGTCGCCAGGCAGCGACATCGCCTGGCGGGAGATCTCCCCTTTTCCTCCACAATATAATATGTTGCAAAAATTTATTTCTGTACTATGATTACCGGATATTCAGCTGGTCAGTGAATGAAGTTGATGAAATATCGAAGCTAGTAGACGATAATTAATGTACAGCCAGGTTTCGTTTCCAGCTATCGATAGATTTATTGGTCACATTATTAATATTATATTATTAATTAATAGGCGCATTTGCTTGGTTTATTTACGGTGTGAATCTTAAAAGAAACATAGATTCGAATGAATGCTTTTATGTAAAATTATAATTTTGTATCAAATCAGTATCAGTTTGGAAATACTTTTTAAAACAAAAAAAACAAGTTTTCTAATGATGTGTGATTACGTGTAAGTCCGTTAAGCTTCACTTATTATTCCTATAACCGCGACGTTGGGTATGAGGGCGGTGTAACATTGTGCGAGGGCTAGAAGAGCGCGGCGAACCTCAGCGGAGGTGGCGGCGGGCGGCAGGGGGGGCAGCGCGTGCGGCGGCGCGGCGGGCGTGCGGTAGCGCAGCGCGAACGCGCCGAGCGCGCCCGCGGCGGCCGCGCGCCACCGCACCACCACCGAGTTGGTGGTGGCGCGCTCCACCTCCAGCCACGTCGGCGGCAGCGGACCTGCGCCACCATGCGCAAGCTTATCGACACTGCTGATCATGCTCTAAGACATTCACGTTTACGAAACACGTGTATGTAAATACAATACAATACAAACACTTTATTGAATACCATATAAAAATACGAAGGAAGTACAGTAGACCTACAATTAACACTTTCAATTACATTCTAGTGTACCACAATATTCATTATTGTTTCACTTCGATTTATGCATCTTTTTCGCTGAGTCTGATGTCTTTTCTTGAATTTGAAATAGTTCAAACAATAAAAAAAATCATTTTCATCAGCCTGCCTAAGTTCATTGTTAGGACATAGTCACCCTGAGAGGATTTGCCTATAATCTTACGCTGAATATACGGGTTGGGAATCGGAGAACGTTAGGCGGCCATGGCATTTAGTCCACATAGCCCATAGCCCTAATAGCCCTGCGTAGAGTCGGGAGATATGTATATTTTTTCTCCGTCCCAGCGTAAATAGGTTAAAAATTGTCACATTTATATTATGTTTACTCACGAACTGGTTTGAGCACAGTATACCACTCGCTGTACAGGTCGTGATTGATGGCGGCCAATTGGATCTCGTACACCGCGCCCGGCTCCAGGTCTTCCAGGGTCGCGTTCGTTTCATTCGTTTCCCACTGTAAATATGTACGATCATTATTTCGTAGGCCTATTGGAAATGGACGAAAGAGATGAAATTTAAGGGATATAAAGAAAATTCACACATTAGAGAACACGTGAATTTTCGACTTTCAGATGTCCAAACATACAGTACTACTGTAGAATATTAATAACTTTCAGGCAACATGAAAAAATTTAATATTTGACTGTACTATGATTTACAACTATCAAATCTTAATAGAGAGTTGCCTAAACGGCATAATTTCATATCATGATTAAGTATACCCTGTCGGATACTTGCGAGTGAACAAAAAATGACAATGTGTAGCGGTGCTTAGCATCAGAGCTGGTTATGTAAGCGGGCGGAGGGGCCGGTAGCTCACCTTGCGGTAGGGCTCGGCGGCGCCGCGGCGGCGGTAGCTGAGCACGTAGGCGCGCTGGCGGCTGTTGACGTCGGAGCGCCACGCCAGCCGCAGCGAGCGCTCGCCCGCCGCCGCCTCGCGCAGCGCCGGCGCCAGCGGCCGCGTCGCCGCCCACGTCGAGCTCGCGTTCGACGGCACGCCGCGCGACACCGCCCGCACCTGCCGAATATCACACGTTTTGATATTCAAAACACCAAATCACCTACAGATCGCTTTTTTCTCTTTCAGTCGGTATAATATCAAGTTTTCTCGTAACTTGTAGTGACCTTTAGAAATAACTTATTTGAATACTGTTAGGACGTCTTCAAAATTTGAAATATGTTTTTTGCTTTATGTATTTACGATTAATGAATTTTGTTCTAGCTATACATGTTCAAACTGACTTACCATACATTTATAATCTTGAACAATTTGGATTATAAAATAGATATAATTATGTTTATATAATAATAGTGAAGGCAAAAGAAAACGAGTAACTATGGGTGGTGGGAACTTACGGTGATAGTGTAGTTGCGACCGGGCAGCAGCGAGTCCAGTATTACGTTGGTGGCGGGAGTGCTCAGCGTGTTGCTGTCGTCGCGCGCGGGGCCCTCCTCGTGATAAGAGACCTGAGAAAATTAAAACTATGCTTACTTTCGCATATGACAATATAACTATAAAATCATTTAATAAAGACCACCAATCAATATTTAAATTCTTTAATATATAAAACCTGGTAAGAAAGGGCTACCAGATGATCTGATCGCTTGATTTATCTCCCAGGCGTGATTTGCAAAAGTCTGAGATAGTGATGAAACATTTGAATCAAAATAACGTACATTTCTTCTATACTATTTAATACTAATATAGCTTTGAGCCATACTTAAAACATATATACCTTGTACTCGTCTTGCAAGCTGCCATCGGCGGGTGTCCACCACACCTCGATGCGCTCGCCCTCGTCCGCGCGGCACTGCAGGTTGCGCACCGGCAGTGGTTCTGTATATACAGTATTACGTATATACTGAATTGTATTTTCTTATCATACGGACATCAGGTTTCTGCTGAGAGCCTTATATGCCAATGCCTATTGCTAATCAGCTCCTTCGTTACGCTTACAGTTCTTTTGTTATACAGCAGTCCAAAGGCATGACATAAGAGATATAATGATCAAAATATTTAACGCTCCCATCGTACACGTAACTCATAGAGTTATATAGGTACTCACTGAGGGTGAGATCTGCGGTGGCAGGCCACGAGGTAACCTTGCCGGACATGGTCTTGACGGTCACGGTGAGATGCGCGCCGGGGTCCAGTCCGTAGAAAGCGGCTGTGGGCGGCTCGTCGCTTGGCCGCACCACGGCCGGCAGCCGCCGCGCGCCGCCCGCCCCCGCGCCCCCCGCTCCGCCCGCGCCCACCGACGACACTGATACTTGATACTTCTCGAACTCGCTGCGCACACCACATTCGGTAAGCATTAGAGTAATTGTGCGTACTGTGTGACATTTACAATAAATGAAAAGAAAGCAAAAAGATAAAATATAACGTAAAATTAAAATCGCATCAAAATCGAAACAAAACTTCTCCTGACCTTATCATAGAGAGATATAATTACAAAAGCGATTGCGTACCTCTGTTCTGCGGGCGGCAGCCACGTGACGCGGAAAGAGGTCTCGGTGAGGTCGCGCGGGTCGAGCGTGACGTTGCGCGGGCGCAGCGGCACGGTGCGGTACTGCGCCGTGGTGGGCGCCGACAGCTGCGGCTCGGACACCGTCTGCACCGAGATGTTGTAGGCGCGCCCCGGCACCAGCCCCTTGAACGCGGCCTGCGCCGGCCCCGGCGGCTCGCCCTCCTTCTCCACGTACAGCTCGGAGTCGCGCGCATCGCGCGGCTCGATCGATACCTGCGCCGTATTTATGATGCTACAACCGAACTAACCTGTCCTAGACACAAAACTTCACCTACTCTCAATATCGAATATCATTTTTACGTGATACGTGTGTAAACAGCAAGACGGGTACCTTATAGTGGGTGTAAGCACCGGGCGGGTAGGGCGGCTGCCAGAGCACCAGCAGCGTCGTCTCGTTCCGGAACCACACGATAAACTTGCCCGGCGTGTTCGGCTCTGCAATGTCGTCGTATCAATATTTTCTTCGTCTTCCGATCTTACATCCATATGTATGCAGTCTATTAATGCGTACTTAAACGGTGCAATTATTTTAACGTCCATGCATTCTCGATTAAATGGTAAGGTTAAGTCGAATAATATACGAATAATAAGCGTTCTGTCCACATATCAAGCTAAAAATAAAAATTGTTCATTTATTACAAGGTACAAAATTTGGTGTAAATAGTGTTAAAAGCTATTCGCAGATCGTACGACGACGCGGTTTAATGTAGGTACATACTAGATTCATCAACTTCCTTATATTCAAGTTTCTGTGTTGCGTCTACAGTACATACCTACATAAAATATATAGGTACCTACTTAAGAAATGAACGTGCAGTAAGTGTACGTGCTATTGTTAAATAAATGAATAAAATAATACAACGCGATGAATAAAATTATTTTACTTTTTCATACACCATTCCACATCCTTCGATGCAATTCTACGTCAACTAGTCTCTGTGTAAAAGTGACCATTCAGTTCAACTAAGATGCAAATAAAAATTCTTCATGCTTACTATATTTATCGTTTGAACAAATTCGAATTGGGTCGCAAACCAATACTATTTTCTATATAATATGCATATGTTCATCCATTTCTTAATAAATAGTTTAGGAGATATCTAATGCACAGCGAGTTAAAAACAGCAGGCAAATGAAGCAGTGCATTTCAAGTGTTATTTAGTTCTTTAAAATTTATGTCCACACGAATTTAAAAAATAACAAGGAATAATAGAGACAATTTGTGATTTATGGAACCACGAGACCACGGAATGACTTTCACTAAGAAAATTAAGAAAGGCACGAAACAGGACAACTTTCATATTAGGATAGCTTCATCCTGCTATAATCACCTGCTTTGGTCTGTAATAGAAACTACATTTAAAATACCTACATAATCCGTGACGTAAGCATAAGACATAATAACATTCGACGCATTAAACGGCTGTAGACAAGGGTAAGAATACTAACGCAACTGTGACAATGCGAAACAATACAGCGTTAAAGTTAGCTATGCCTGTTTTAGTAAGCAATTAAATATAACGACGGGCCCACGCGAATGCCACCACACGCATCGTTTGAGTACGTGTGCGAAGCGGATAAGCTAGTTTCATACTAATGCTAGAATAAGAGTAATAGGATTGTACAATTTTATCTTAATATTTTCCTACTGTACTTTCATGTCATATGACGTCATCTATACATACATTTAGACGGCCAAGTGGTTTTAGTGGTTGCAAGTGCGACTGTGGGGTGTGTGACGTCCTGGTTTTAATCCCCATATCGGACAGTGTTATTGAGTTTCTCTAACTTGGAACTCCCAGTAGTAGCACAGAGTCTGTATTTGTGCCCGATGTATGGCAAAAACCTCACCCCTATTTAATGTTGAAATGTATAACATAGCTTGTGGTGCGTGGGAGTGTACTAAACTTATCTGTCTACTCTTTCGGGGAAACACAGGCTTGATGTTATTTCATGTGTATTTAGATTTTCCTGCTGTAGGTACTGTTGTACAATATGAAATTATCTACATACATTTAAATATAGACTCAGAAGTAATATACAGTAATCCTCCGTATAACACGGTAGATTGGTTCGGATTGGCATAACACGGTAGTTTTGTAGAAAAACCAAATGTACAAATGATTCACGTTATACTTTTCTCCTTAAAGAGGGTTTAAATCGAATATTTAAAAAAAAACTATTTATAAACGAAATATGTGCGCTTTATTAAAATCAAACTAAGAACACATTTTAAATAAAAAACTTGCATATGTAACTAAAACAGTTAATATAATTTCAAAACTACGAACACAAATTTAATAAAATAATTTAAACGCAACATCACGCCTGTAATCCCCGAAAGGGTGGGCAGAGGGGTGCAGTACTCTCCCACGTTTCACCAGTTACGTGTAAGTACCATGGAATAGGTGGTGAGCCTATTGCTATAATCTAGTTGAATTTTATAACAACACAATTGACACAATGTGCAAAGGTATGCGAAGTTAATAATGAACTGTAGAAATCATTATAAATTTCACAGTTCAGAAACACTATATAACGTGGGAAATCCCCGCGTTATATAGGTGAAAACACGTGTTATACGGAGGGACTGAAGTCGTGTAATGTAAAAATGCGTTATAAGAGTACCGTGTTATAAGGGGGATTACTGTATAATTTGAAACTGTTCTCATCGTTTTAAATAATTTGGATGAGTGTATGACTATATGGCAGTGTCAAATATATTACGAAGCGATCATGCTGTCGGTAGCGACCCACAACTTGAATATAAAAACCTGTTCAAACAAAACGTTCAATTCCATGCAACAAGACGGACATACAATTTGTCCCGCTCACACACCGAGCCTCAATGCTACTTGTGTACCTATACCTTGAAAATACAGATTTTGAAAATCGTATACCGATATTTCAGTGTGGTGTATGAATTGACAGTCACAATAAATAAATAAATAATAAGTAAAAATCAAAATATTGCGACGACACGAATTTGGTTAGAGTGAATATCTATAACTGTTTATTATAGATAGTTGTTTACGTTAAGTATAAACGCATATTTAAAGTAATAATTTAATTGAAATATAAAGCGGGCGAATTAGAAGGAAAGTTTTTTTTGTTATAATTGAAGATATAGGCATAATTTAGAAAGTATATTGATAAAGCATTGCAGATTTATTACCAAAAGGTCGTTTTACATTTTATGCCTATTATTTCACAGTGTAAATTTAGAAGTAAAGGTGCGTCAAGTGTGCGAGTGTCTGCGCCGAGCGTGCAAACATTGCGCATTACTCACTTCGCTGTCGACATCCTCGGTTAGGCTGGTAGGCAAAAACAACACTCTATTTTAATATGTCAAATCAAGTATTAAATATAATCTTATCGATGTCTTTGCCACATAGAAAGTGTAACATCAGTTGTCTCTACGCTGGTGGCGACTGGATACTTATAATATTATCTTGAGGAAGGATGAACCGGATGTTATGAAAAATAGCATGTTTTTTTGTTCAGCGGGTGAAGGACACGATTGATTCCATTCGTAATTATATAGTTTATAATGATTCGTCGTGCTTGTGACTACAGTGGGCGCACAATGGCGGCGGGCGGCGACGCGCGCGACCTTCGCGCGCTGACATCACCGCTGGACGGGACAACGGCTGACGTTCACGGGTTTTTCGAGCTGCGCCCTCACACACATTACCATTCGCCGTAAATCAATTTTGACCGCTTACAAATGAAGCGAGACGCTGACGAATCGCGACGATAATGAGGAACCTAACTATATTGTAAATTCCATTCGTCAGAATTTTATGTGAAACTAATGCGGATGAATATAAAGAGACGGCTACAATGTTCATACTGTTTTCTATATACTGGTTTACTAACAGCGTAGCCCGTTAAGAAAATCGGGGCGTCGATTACTTTCACGTCGGCGGCGTCCGAACGTTGAGTCCGCGCGGAGTGGCAGGACGGCCGCGCTCCATTAACGGGTCATGAATAAGTAATACGAATAACTAGCATATACACACGACTTACATAATGGTCTGTCGATGCAATTTAGTATCGATGCACTTTTTTATATCAAACTGCAATGCTTCGATGTAAAGTAACATAGATTAGTATTCACGAAGCGCGAGGATGATAATAATGTATTCATGACGACCGATAATCATTTTAATGATAGTTCAATATGTGTTTTATATGTTGTATTAAAGTTTTACCACGATCATGTATATTATGTTATTAAATTATTAGTCACGTCACGAGATAATTCGATCGTGAAAAAAAATTTAGTAAAAACTACGTCAAAAAATTGCAATATTGTATTTTCAATCTTTTTTTTAATACATTGTTACAAATCTCCTAAGAATATGTAAGAATCGAATATTTAAAAAGGGATTTTCCTGTGTGCCAATATATATATATATATGTAGGTCTGATGCAGTGGTACATACTGGTAGTGAAGTTGAAAGACGCATAGGCCGCGCTCTCCTTGTCATGCAGCAGCGTGAAGGCGTGCAGCTGGTAGGTGGCGCCGGGCGACAGGTCGCGCAACGTGTACGTCCAGTTGCCGGCGCCCTCCAGCGTCAGGTTGCGAGCGCCGCCCTCCGCGCGCTCCGTCAGCGGTATCACCTGCGCAAGTCAACCAAAAACTATTTCACTCATCGGCCTCTCATTTCACGATAGATAGATAACTTTAAGTATTGGTACAAAATAGAAAGGTTTTATTTAGTGAAGACAACTGCTATGAAATATATATGTAGACAGTGATGAATGTAGAGGAAGCGAGTCATGTCTGTAAGGACAGAGATATTTGGCTCTCAGTGCTCTCAGCAAGGACCCTGGCGTGATAACACAATAATATTAGTCTTAGTAATTTTGTAATTTCGTGATCGGGTGATAGCGACAAAACAATAATTCAGTATAGGACAAATTTGTAGTCAAAGTCAATGCTCAAATGCAACGTGGCCATCATCGACTGTGCACATTTCCGCCGCAGCTACGGCCATACCTGCCGAGAATATCCACAGACGGACCTACTAGACTACGCACTGCCTTGTTAGATATAATCTGCACATTGATATAATTAACGATTAGGATATGGACTGTGTAGATTTTTTTGTAGTTATTATTTGCTTCTCCAATATAATTGTTCTATATTATATCATCGAGCGAAAACGCTGCTTTTGACGAGTTACATTTGATGACTTAAGGAGATTACTTTGAGAATATATTACGTTAAGGGCTACACAGACAGACGCCTTTCTACATCATTCGCAACCAGTTGCATGACGACTACAAATTGTTGTCCACTTAGCGGAAAACAAAATGTAAATAATAAGAATATGGCGATGTGCCGCTCGCGGACTTCTAAAAATAACTATGAAACAAATTCATGTTTTTTGTACGAATTAAACATTTTGTTATAGCACACAGATGTATGAAACATAACCAATCATAGACTCAATCACGTGACCAGCCGAGCATGATTTACGGCGTTTAGCTATAAGGAAATATATTCGCAAATCCTTCGGCTGTACAGTATGAAGAGCGATCTTCAATATTATCATTTTATTTACGTACCTAAACTAGTTTCCTTTATGCATAATTTATAATTTACTACCTCGTTGGTCAACTGGTTGCAAGCGGGACTGTTGATCGAGACGTCCTGGATTCGATTTCCGGGTCAGATACTATTAGATTTTTCTAATTTAGAATTTCTATATTACTATTAATGTTTCGTGAGTACTTATACACATGATTATATATGTACCGGCTTAACTATTGTACGTTTTTCGGGATGGCCCGACTAGTAAGAATTTCTAGTAGTGACTCGAAGTGTGGAACTGTGCCCGGTGTATAGCAATAGGCTCACCATCTATTCCATGAGACGTAAACATAACTCGTGAAACGTGAGAGTTTACTACTCTCCTCTGCCTACCTCTTCGGGGATAACAGGCGTGATGTTGCGTTTACATAAAACTATTAATTATACCTAATGCTGTAAATCAGTAGCATATAAATAATTAATAAAAAAAGATACTACGTACAAATATGAGTCAAATTGTCAGTTTGTGGATAGGGTTACCAGAAAGTTATAGGTGATAATAATAAAATTATTGACTTAATTAGAGGGAGAAACGTGTGTAATTAATATTTCTTACACTTTTAAAGTGTTTTATTATTATTATATAGTCTCACCAGGTCTCCTGTTCGTTTCGGAGATTTAATGACACCCTACTTACTTTAAACCGAAATCCAGTGTAGTCCCCATGTGCGGGCGGCGACCATGATATCGTGGCCTGTTTGTTTCTGCCCAGCGTCACCGTCAGGTTCGTGGGCGGCTCCGGTGCTGTACAAAACAACCATCACATTTAACATTTGCCAACTGAAATACACATATATATTAAATTACAACTACTACTAAAAATTCGGTTTTTAAACCACGTTCCTTTGAACACCGAGAGATGCCCAGAGTATAGTTTTCGATGTCTCAATTCAACAGATTGGGAAACTTTTTGTTAGTGGACGAGTCTTTTAAAAAAGTTGAAAGAGCTTCCAAAGGATTTCGATCGAATGAATAATCAGAACTGACTCTTACTGACGCTTACAGAAGTTATCGGATGAAGGTACTTACAATAGTACGGTCACGTATACTAGGGCTCAATTATTTAATTCTGCCAAATTATTATGGTTCAATTATAGAATTGAAATTATTTGCTTTATTAACATTTAATGAGTATTAAACAACCAATAGTAATTTTAGTGATATCCTCATAAAACAAAATAAAAAAGACTACATATTACCTTTATGTATACTGTAGATGGCTTTACGTAACGCAGCAATTATTTTTTTATTGCAATTGAAATTGCTGCCTTTGTCTCGTTAATGCGTCTCAGTGCGTGGAGTTTTATATAGTCGAGCAAAACTTATTTGTTTGATTTAACGCAACATCATGTCTGTAATCCCCGAAGGGATAGGCAGAGGAACGTAGTACACTCCCACGTTTCACCAGTTACCTTTAAGTCCCATGGAATAGGTGCTGAGCCTATTGCCATACATCGGGCACGATTCCAGACTCCGAGTCACTACTAGAAATAGTAAATTAGAAAAATCCAATAGCACCCGACCCGGGTTTTGAAACAAGGACCTTCCGATCGGCAGTCGCGCTTGCAACCGCTCGACCAACGAGGCAGTCTTACGTTTGATTTAGTACGTACTAAAAATTTTAATTGGACTTAGGAGCTCTACATGGTCACAAAAAACATTGTTATAAATGTAATTCAAGGAAATTGCAATGATTATTATATTAGCATATACCGTAGTATATTTAATTAAGTACAACATTAAAAACTTTAGTATACATGGCAATATACAATTGTACTTGAAGTTCGTATGGGAATGTACCGCGTAAGGAGAGTAGCATTATCTTATAGAATTGTAGATTTTTATTTCCAACGAATTATTAATCAAATACAACAGATTAGATGAATACGCGAATACGAATAAAATATACAAGCAAATTTGTGTATTAACATAATCGTTAGGCCGTAACGGCTTTGGAATGAAACACGGTTACCAGATTGAGAACCAACGTTACTCAACGTACATTTTTTGACTTTACAACACAGTTTTGTTCACGATGCCAAAATATAATAAGTAAATAACATATTATTAAATGCACTGAACAGTAAATAACCTTGCGACTGATAACGGCTGGAACGCAAGGAATTTTTTCCTTTATTAAGCAACATGAATGCAACATTTTTTTTTACTACATAAATTATTGCATGAAAACATGAAGTAACGGGCGTTGTTTAACTTACTTATGTCTCTTTTTATTCCATATATTCGTAACTTCTTGATTTATATCAAATAAAATTTTTTTGTGCTACATAACAGGCGACTGACCAACATACACAATCACGTGACGTAATTACACTTGTCTGTTCATCGATTGTACGTACCCGTAGTGATGGTTTGGTTCCACGTGAGGAGATCGGCGAAGGTGGCGTTGGAGTAGTACAGCATGAAGTGGTATTTGGTTCCGGGTAGACCTTGGAAGTTGATGGTGGACGGGCGTGCTGGTACGGTAAAGTTGGGGGCGGGGGAGCCGTGCGGGGGTCGATAGTCCAGCCGATAGTGCGCACCGTCCGTTGGCCCGCCGCTCGCGCCCCAGCCTGGGATCTCGATCACCAGGTCGGCACCATGCCCGCACCCCAATAGAACCTAATATAACATTTTGCTATATATATCTTTTTCATAATTTTATATCAATTTAGAAAATATATGCTGTACCACATGATGTTTAGTGTTCATGAGATCAATCAAAGACAATTTGCAGTTTCTGAAGAATAAATTGAAACACCTTGTGTTATATGCATACCTTTGCACATTCTGCCATCTTTAATGGAACACAACCTGTTAGACAATACAGTTATTTGTAGAATCAAGTGCAACAACTGTACTTTGGAAGTAAGCCCAGAATGAAACATTCTCCTTCAATTTAATATTACTTTTAACAAATATAGATATTTCATATGGTTAACATGCATAACATAGATCTATATAAGTGGATGTGTAAAGGATCTGGTTTGACCATGAAGTGAATAATATCATATATTATTTGCAAATAACAAACCACAGATATTTGTGGATAGTTCTAATGCGATTCCTACTGTCAGTAACAGGATTATACATTTTGTGTGTGATGAGCTGTGTATGTAAATTCTCTATAACAAATTTTTCCACTCTGTTCTCATCTTTGACAAGATTACGAGTATCTTAAGATCAGCTAAGTTTTACACTTGGCATACATAACAATTACATTAATTGCATTTTCATTTGTGTCATTTTCATTTCAGTGTTTGTTTGCTTATTAATGACTGTTAATATAAAGTCATGTAAAAGTCTAACAATAAAACAGACCAACATATTTGTATTGGCTAGAGTCATTTAAGATGATCATTTTTTTAACACATCAAATTTAAAATATTTTTAAAAAACATACTAATTACAATTAAACACCATCACCATTAGAGTGTATCTGGATTAAGTTTATACAATATGTCTTAAAACAATATCATAATTTAGAAATGACTCGCTGACACACAGGTATATGACTATAGGTTTTCCCAAACCATCATAGTCTGTTTTTTTTTTTGGGTTTTAAGTTTTGTCAATATTAATTGAAAAGATTTTACAAGGTCATAAGTAATTCTAGCTACACCAATAAGGAATAATCAACTTCTACATTATATTTAGACAGATCCTGTGGATTCGATAATTGCTATGATACTTATTTATCATAGCAATAAATTGTAACTGACTCTACTATTAACATTATATACACCCCCTATATAGCAAGGGTTGCTAGCAAGATCCTTTCTCTAGTAATAGGAACACCTTTCATGCCATAATTTAACAAATTTTCATAAACATAGTACTTCTTATTGTACACGTAGACATTCATCGTCATCATAAGCCAGTTTATGTTCACTTCTGGACAAAGGCCTCCCCTAAGGTGTGTTAGCCCGTAATACCCACAGGTATAAATAAGATTTAACAATATTTTTGTTTACTGGTTCTATTGGTCACTATACAAACCCAAGACTAATATAGCAACATGACATGTTAAGTATCATAGGAACATTCCTAATTATTAAAGAAACCTAAAAAGCTATCGGCTATTATCCATGAATTAAACGTAGTTTTTACTTTTCCTATCTCCCACAAATTAAATGTAAATAATAATGTCTAATATGGTTTCATAATATATAAACATCTTATCAATAAATAAAAACAACTTTAACAGGCCCAAAGGTGCAGTAGTTATAGAACCTAAATGCTGAGATCTTCAATGCTGAATTTTCCTGAGTGTAAAAAATGATATAATATTATTTCGAAATGTGTTTATGTATATAGATATGTAGCTTGTCCACAATCTATTTACCATAACACAGCCTGTGCTCTTTGGTCCTCATTTCAGATCAGATCGCCATGTCTGAAGATGACCCAAGTCATATTTATTCTATAGTTATAACAATTGTTTTTTTAATAGTTAAATGAATAAGAAAATATTCTACAGTACTACATTGCTCAAATGTTTTTGTCATCCCTTACCCACTCAGTCAGGAGTATTACTAACAATAAATATATGAAACATGGGTATAACTATAAGCAATGTAGTTTGAAAACATGAGTTAAATGTTGTTGTCCAGCTAGGCTCTATGCAGGATAGCGAGCAACTCGATGCACTTACTGCGAACACGACGAATGCCAGCGCCAGCGACGCAGAGGCGCGCGCACGCGCAGCCTTCGCTTGCACAATCGACCTCTTCCACATCATTGAAGGCGACTCTCTGATTTCACATGACACTTTCTCTTCCAAACATACCCTACGTTTACGAACTAGAAGCATGTTCTGTATGCTCCGTGGCTTATTGGTGTCATATCATGTTAATTAACAATATTTACACAACGGACGTTCTAGTTTATTACAGAAAAAGTTAATAATTGTTTTCAACTATTGTCATGCGCCAACAAGTTGACAATTAAAAATATTGTATTCTGACAAGTCTAACTGTCAATCCTGTGTATGTCAAACTGGCACATTCAAAAATTAAAATCTGGAACAGTGTATCTATGCTACTATAGATACTTTATATAAGTTTAATATCCTATTAAATTTACTACCATTTATAATGGTATAAGCTTAAGGATATCACTATAATTTTCAGTAAAGTACCTAGTTTATTTTTAACGACTATCCTTTGAAAAATTTAACCTGCATGAAGTCCAGTGTCCGATTTTAATTAGACAAGACACGATTGAATAAAAATGATTAATTTTTATTATAGTACATCTTTCGCTGTCGTTGCTGCTAAATCAGTTTTATTGCATACACAGGCTATTCAAGGTAGTAACTGTATATAGGAACAGGATTTGACATTGACAACCAACTTAGCTAAACAGAAAACAAACACTGATTTCGCGGTTTATTGAAAACTTAAATTATCATATTATATACAGTATAAAGTAAGTGTACAGTGAAAATTATATACGTCCGGTAAAAATATGGTGCAAAACGAAAATAATTCTTGGTGCGCCGACGATACAGTTAGAATTTTGATAGCTTCGGACATTCATCTAGGTTACCTGGAGAATGATGCCATACGAGGAGAGGACAGTTTTATTGGATTTGATGAAGTATTATCTCTCGCTGTTCAATATGATGTTGACTTAGTCCTACTAGGAGGTGACTTGTTCGACCAGGCGAAACCCACGCCTGCCTGCATGTTTAAGTGCTCACAAATCATTCGTAAGTATTGCTTCGGAGACAAGCCAAGTAATATCGAACTTTTGTCGGATCAACTACAAAACTTTTCTAGAAATGTAAATTATGAAGATCCTAACTTGAATATATCATATCCTATTCTTTCGATACACGGCAACCATGATGATCCCATAGGCCGCGGTAGTATTAGCTCTCTTGATATTTTATCTATTAGTGGCCTTGTCAACTATTTTGGGAAATGGACAGATTACACTCAGGTTCGAGTTTCTCCAGTGCTTCTGCAAAAAGGTGAGACTAAGTTGTCTTTATATGGTTTAAGCCACCTTAAAGACCAGCGCCTGTCAAGGCTCTTTGCAGAAAAGAAAGTCGTAATGGAACTACCTGATGACAGCAGTGATTGGTTTAATATATTAGTTTTGCACCAAAATAGAGCAGATAGAGGACATGGAAATTATATTCCGGAGAGTGTTTTACCCAAGTTTTTAAACTTGGTGGTTTGGGGACATGAGCATGACAGTCAAATTTTTCCTATCAAAGATATTAAAAGGGAAGACGAATTTTATGTGGTTCAACCTGGAAGCACTGTTGCCACCTCCTTAGCTGCAGGTGAAGCTTTGCCGAAGCACTGTGGTCTACTTCAGGTACATAAAAATGAATTTATACTTACACCGATCCCTATGAAGACTGTACGTCCATTTATTTTTAAAACTATTGTGTTATCAGAGGAAAATCTTGGGGAGGAGGATGTTAATGAAACAGAAAAGGTGAAAAATTTTTTGAAGGCTAAAATCAATGATGCAATTGATGAAGCTAACCATATCCGCAGCGGGGATCCAAGACAGCCTTCACTTCCACTCATCAGATTGAGCGTGTTTTATGAGCGTGATGGACAAGACTTTAATCGTATTAGATTTGGTCAGAATTTCAATGGGCTTGTTGCAAACCCAAATGACATATTAATTATGAAAAAAGAAAAAAAAATTCGTCAGCGAAAAGAGACAACAGAAAATGAGGATGATATTGATATTAGAGAGGTAGCAGCTGAGGTCACTGATGTTGAAACCCTTCTGCGATCATACTTTGATGCACTACCCACTGAGAAACGCCTAGGCGTACTGTCAGTGCGAGCCGTCACTGACGCCGTCAAGGATTTCACGCTGAAACGTGATGATGACGCGATCCGTCGTGTGTTAGAGGCCCACCGGGACCGATGTGTCGAATCTCTCCTAGAGTCCAACGCGGAAACCGAACAAGAGGTTCAGGAGAGGATGCGCCTTGACAGAGAGGCACTTGACACCGTCGACCCAGAGGAGCTAAAAAGTATAATGAACCGAGTAGTTAAGAAAGCAGTGCCCTCTGGCAAACAAACCGCGGTCGCGACCAAAAAGGGTTCCGCCATCGTGCTTTCAAGTGATGATGAAGAGCCCCCGCCGCCGCCACTCCCGGCCGAGAGCCCTCGCGGTCGCGGCCGAGGGTCGCGCGGTGGTCGCGGAAGAGCACGCGGCCGAGGACGCGGCTCACCGCCAGCTCCAGCTCCGGCGCCTTCACCACCGGAGCGCCGCACGCCACGTCGTACGGCCGCTCAAAAGACTACCTCCTGGTTACAAAGCTTGAGCGCCGAGCGATCATCACGTCGCCGACGGAACTCTTCCGACATCGATGATTCCGACTAAAAGTGGCTTTGTTTATTGTTTTTTAAATATTCTTTAATATTAAGGCAAATGTATAACTATTCTCGAATAATAAATACAATTTTTAAACTTTAATATTAACACAGTTGATATTGATTATTAAAAATATTATTAAGTTAGTTCTTTATGTAAGGTTCAGGTTTAAATTTACTATTCGTAAATCAAAAACCCAATGTGACTTTTTTTTATAGTTATCCCCTGCTATTTGCTATACAATAAGCAGCTGATTTCATTCTTACTATCACTAAAGTACAACTTAGGGCTTGGTAATAGATGTGTTGTTTCACCTAAGGCTTGTGTTTGAATGCTTGTGTTTAAGTTACTATCACACTGATCAAAACAATGCATTTGTATTATAATGAATGCCAACTGGATATTATTATCATTCTTTTTTTAAAACCAGTTTTAAATCAGAACGGAGATGTGTACTGTTAGTCACCCACACAGCTCAAGTGGATGTTTGCAGATTTCACAAGCCTCAGAGATTATATCTAAGTTGTGCAGGTTTCCTTATTTTTTTTCTGGCTTTTAACTTTTAAAATCCATATACTTTTGAAAATTGTAGTTGACCCTCCCCCCAAATTAAAAACCATTTAAGCTACAACTGTTGTGATAATGTCAGATATGTCATACAAGAATGTTCATTGTAAATATACTTTATTAAGACCAAAAACTTAGGTGTAAGGATAAAACTGAACTGCCATTAAATTGAACAAAAAGTTAGTGAGTCATGATATTTCAACAGAAATAATAAATATTTGGCACTGCAGGAGTTCAATTACTGCAATTATAACTTTAATTAATCATTCCTAGGCTACACGAACCCTATTTATATAAATATTGAGATCACATCCAAGCTATCATCTTTTATTAAATCAGTCGAGTCATATACAAGTATGTCTGTACTAAGTTTTATGAAGATTACAGACTCAATTTATTTTGAATAGCCATTCATACACAAACAGATGTCTTACTTGGGTTCATACCAAAGAAATAGTCACACTAATGGTCATACTTTATGTAATGATTAACACTTCCTAAGAGCGCCGAGTTGTTTAGTTTCGTAAGGTTTTTCAGTGTACTGTTCATATGGATTGTATAAAGATGATAACAAAAATAAAAGGATCCATGAAGAAATTCACTTAATGAAAGAGTTTTGCGTATTATCACAAAATAAGTTTTATCTTATAACTATAATCCTTATACAATTTAGAAAATATACAAACGGTGCAAACACATATTTAAATATAGTCTGTTGCTTGAAGTCACGAGCAACAAATTAACAGTTTAACAATATATCGGATGTCGAAGACCGGTTCCGTTTATAATACTACGATAACAACTCTGAAGGCATCTTATTAGGACGGGGCCGCGGACGACTTGTCGTCCAACTCGAGTGTGCGTCGCAGGTAGCGCAGCGCGGCAGCGGCCGCTTTGGACGGGTCGCGACCCGCCAGCGACAGCGCCGGCGCGGTGGGCGACAACGACACCACGCTCAGCGGCCCGCGCGCTCCCGGCAGACTGGTTAACTCCACTGTGAGCCCCAACGTTTTGGCCAGCGCTTCCAGCTGGACGGTCGCGTCCTCGTCCTTGTCCTCGTCCACCCTTGCCAGTGCCTTTTTTACGGACTCACGATTCTCGTCGTCTGTAAAATGAAAGCCATGTAACCGAGTTTGAGCTGAGCTCGATGGCGCGCTACGTTTGCGTCTAACGGGAAACGTCCAGCCGCAAGCGTATATACTTACTGATATTGGTCAACAGACCTAAATGGTAGTCTGCCACGCGTTGGCCTAAGTCGGGCCTCCAGGGCTGGTCCTCGCGAACCTCCACGTAACGCGCCAACGCCTTGTCCAGCGCTCGGGACAGAGCTTCCTCCTGTAATTTTTGTTTATCTCAAATTAATATAAAATGAGCGTAACAGTCAGTAAGTAATGCACGACAAGCAAAATATTCTAATCTACATGTACAATATTATTAAGCGGTAGCTACTATTAACCGTAACTTGGAGGCGATTAAGTATTGATCACATAAGCATGGAATAGCCGTCAATTCTTCGAAATGCCAGGGCATATCTTAGTGGGTAGTTCATGATTACTTATTAAAATCGACACTCCCGTTTACCTGCAATTATTTACGACAACACTAATATCGCACTCAGTGACACTGTAAAAAACCTCGGCTTACAAATCGACA
>DWME01003303.1:0-18631 GCA_018244795.1 Parelbella ahira ahira | reverse complement strand
CACGTTTCACCAGTTACGTTTGAGTCCCATGGAATAGGTGGTGAGCCTATTGCAGACTCCGAGTCATTACTAGAAATTTAAAATTAGAAAAATCATCATCACAGGCCGGGCAGGGGATCACGGGCGTGATGTTACGTTTACGATTATATAACAAAATTAATTTCATTTATTTATACCTTAAATAACAAGAGACGCAGCGCTCGACTTGACATGTTTCGGACTCGGAGAATTTGAACGATGTCGAGTGCCACCACCCCTGGCATAATTCAAATGCTGTGACTCTAGCGGACATTATTATTTCTAATTTATTTACTCACAGATCTTTACAGAGCAATAAAATCGTAATGTGAATTCACGCACTGAATAGTTTCACTTTATTCTATCACTCCCTGTTTTTTAATTTTCAATATTAGAGTTGGCGAAAAGAAAAAGAGGGAAAAGTAGTGTGACTACTATATAAGAATTCTAAGCTGTGTCCATTATCCGATGTTTTCTTCACCGTTAAAGCAAGAAATATTCAAACACAATCAGACGTATTTTTTGCAAAGATGGAGGTAGATAGATATAAGAATTAGAACTCAGAATCTCCAGACTTGGGGATTTAATAATAAGCCGGCAGATTGAATTATTAGTAACCCAATATTTATTACCCACTTTTGATCTTTACTTTGTTCGAAGCTGAGAACGAGAAAAAGTGGCGAATTCCTACACTCGAGATGTAGATACTAAAGGAATTTACAAATAATAAGCGGCGTTGCGGCATTCTGACGTAAAGTCTAGACAGAGGGTTATATGATTGCCCAATGATTGCTATTGAATGAAACCTTTGAATAGCTCCGAGTAAAAAAAAAGGAAAATGGTTTATTTTACTCATAGTCTATTCACATCGACGTGTTTGCTTCACGTAGATGTGCCCGTATCTCCAACGTCACGAATTTACAAGGGCGAACTTCATTTTCCATGTCAACAAGTTTAATCGACGATACCCGATCGATGTTCGGGATCCGGGAGTCTCCTTTGAGACCCCGTCACTTCCTGTGGAACCTTTGCAATTCCGCTTTGAATTGTATAAAGGCTTCCAAGGTATACGACGTCTCACGTAGGAAGTCGCAATCACATGTAGGTGTTTACAACTACGTAGCTATTTACAGGAGTCATCTTTTTCACAGCGATAGGTGGGAGTAATTAAAAGCATTTGTTAAACAATGAAAAGTATTAAGTATTACTCGTAGGTTGCGTCTTTATTATAAATCTAAATAATGACCATGGAATGTCTTAGAAGTCAGTCTTTTACTCTCACCGCTTTAGGGATTGTTTTAAAAAATGATTCAAAATAGTCTGCATTGTACTATGAAAGTTTTCGTATCTACTCGTATATACATCATTAAATTATACGTCAACTAATTCACTCAGTTTTTTGCGATAGTCTAATTAGTTTCGCTGCTAATCAAGATCGTTTATGAACCTTGAAATAGATAAGATGGGCAGAGGAACGAATAGACGAACAAATCAATTATGCCGTATGAGACCTCAAAGCAACGTGACTAAGAACACTTGTCTTATTTTAGATTAAATGTTTTACAAAAAACATGGTCCGTTTACATCATAACTTTACTTATAGCCAATGAATCAAAATACCAACTGTCTATATATGTAATAATCCTTTGCCAAATATAATCGTGAATGACATTGTAATAACAGAAAGGGCTTACGTGTATAAGAATGTTATATCGACGGACAAAAGCTAAGCGAATGTAATGATACCGATATAAAGGTGTGCGTCCTAAAGCCAATTATTAATGGTCCATCAATTCACATAATCTGGACGTGAGAGACGTGGATAGATTTTGCACGGTATATAATTCGGATTTCGTTAGTTTTGTTTTACATACATATGTATATAATTTTAAATTATCTAAGTTGTTTAACATCTTTGTTTTATTTATTAGAATGATAACTGATATACTCACAGACTGATAATCTTCATCCACATTGGAGAACGTTTCGGAGAAATATAAAGCATGCAACTTTTATCACTATGTGATGTCACTTTACTGTAGTCATTAGTTCTAACTTATGTTAAAAACCCAAATTTCTCAAACGTCCAAACAATCATACAAATAAATATATTAACATTCGCTGATATATTATTTGTAGGACCGAAGTCACTAATAGATATGTATTGATACATCTTTAATGTATAATTTTCGAGTAATGGTACAGATGGCGCTGTTTGTTTATTGTAACTTTTATAAAATATATTTAAAAAGGTAAATTTGAAAAGAAAAGTCATTAAACTAAACGTGGTAACCAGAGAGTCACGCTACGATGCCCATGTCAAATGAAACACTAATGACGGGAGTCCATTACTTGGAGTTGAGCAACTCGATCATACATCCGCATCATCTATCAAACTTGCGATCCCTGGACACGAGAACCGCACACATAACATTGCTGGGTAACTTAAGGCGCAGCTTCAAACTTACGAAGTAATAATAATGTTATAATAGCCGTGGGCGTAATTAAACAATCAATTATTAATTTATTGACTCTCTTTTACTTAAGTTTCGAAACAGTTTGTTAAAAATAGCTGTCATTATTATATACAGACCGCATTTAATTATTATACACGGAATAACGGACAATAAGCTTACAATATAATAGACAATAACCTATTAATTTTATTGTATATCACCTTAAATAACAATCGACTGATTAGATTTATGTATATCTATTAGCTTGTTGCACGCCTGCGAATATTTACGAGTATCTCTGGGGTTCGAATATTTAAGACTTAAAGGCGACAGGGCCTTAAACTTGTTCTGATTATTTTACCTCAATTATAAGAAATTATGCATTATCATTTCATTTCGCAGACGTAAATTAATGGACAAATTCTTCCGCGAATCATCTTCGCTAGTCACGGTTCTCTATTCTTATTATAGAAACTGTAGACCCGATGTCGAAAAATAAGTGCTATAAATTACCCAAAGTCGAGGAATTGGATTTAACATCGGCGTGATTCATCAAAGTTGTTTCCGATCAACTAGACGAAGCCGCGACCGACATAAATATAGTTTTTCTGTCCGCTTTGCTATTCGCATAGATAAATCTTATGAAGCGTCTCAGGGAGTGTTTCACACGTGCTGATGACTTATTGATGAGGTCAAAGATACAATCAATCGATATAGGGTGTGCCACGTTGTACGATTAAATTACAATTACTGTGTATTTAAAAGTAACATTACGCCTGTAGTCGCCGAAGGGGTAAGTAGAGGAATCTACTACACTCCTACTTTTTACCAGTTACATTCACGTCCACTGGAATAGGTGGTGAGTCTATTCACGAGATTACGAGATACGAGAGAAATTATCGCTACGACCACTATGAGAAATTTTTACGACATATTGACACACGCTTTTTTTGTTCTGGTGTGAAGACCGCGACTTGGCAAACGTAGCGTAGGACGTCCTCCAGCTAGGTGGAGTGACGATTTACGCAAAGTGGCTGGCAGTGGTTGGATGCGAAGAGTTGAAGATCGAGCTCAGTGGCGTGCCATTAGAGAGGCCTATGCCCAGCAGTGGACGGAAGTAGGCCAATGATGATGATGAATAATATTCTTTCGTTCAAATAGCATATTAATAAGCAATTTTAGACTGATCGTACAAGTCTCGCGGTAATTTTTTTAAACTTTTTAATTATGATCGTGCCACTGAGAAGTGTTCAAAGGATTAAAGTCCGAATTATGCTCTATAATTGAATTTTTCCTTTTTTTAAGAAAAATGAATTTTAAAATGTTATTTCGAACTTTACATGGAATGGTTATTCGAAATTGCTAATTTATATCAAATTCATGACCACGGGTGAAGTTATTGTTATGTTCTCAATTGTTTTTTAACTAACTATTTAATCTATTATAGTCATCTTCCATTTTTTTTCCTTTGTTTACCACAAGTCAATGACAATAAAACTCTTCACCATAAGTGGGTTCCAAAAACTGATAACAAGTAACAAAATATGCGATAACTAATAAAAACGAATAACTTCGTTAATAGAATTAGGTATAAATTGTTGTTTTTATTGAAACAAAAACGTTGTATGAGCATGTGTCTGTAAGTTAACTTACGTCATATTTGAAGCTTGAAGGATTGATTTAAATATAAAAAGGCCACGTTTTTGAAGGGCTCGCTGTGAGAAACATTACAAAACAACTAAAAACTGTTTTCAGGAAGTTTATGAATCAAAATAACATTTATCTTGTTGAACCACATATACATTTTTTGTTTTTTTTTTTCCTATCTATGCTACTGGCAATCGATTATACTGTTGATATTGCTGGTCTGAAATTTTAGTTTTAGTAGTAGATAAAAAACACTTAGAAGCAGGTAATAAACATGTTTTTTTTTATTTTAATTGTCGCGGTATAAAGGTGCGTTCATCGTGGCTTTCTGTTCTTGGTTAGGGTGAGGATAATTATGTTAATGTGTGCTCATAAATTTTATTAAAAAATTAATAAATTTCTGCAGTGATAATATTGATATTTTAGTAAGTTAATAAATTTTTTGTTTGTTTCATCATCGTCGTCATCAGCGCGTTTAAGTTCACTGCTGAGCTGATGCTGAGCTAATGCTGGGTTTAGTCGCTTTTACGACACTCTGGGATCCCGGCATGGGGTCGAGGGAAATTTATATGTTTATTGCTTGTGACATACAATAATACACAATATATTTTTAGTGCAATAACAAGTTATGAATACATCAAATTTTATTCGAATTAGTTCTTTAATTTTAGCATGATGAACGGACAACCATCTACTATATTATGAACCAGTATATTTTGAAAGTTTGTACTACTGTGCAGGATAGGTAGCAAGGACGTTTTCGAAAATAATTTATACCTATGTTCCTTTTTACCAATTTATTATTAAGTTTCCATATTATCTATTAATGTTTTTACGAATATGTTAAGCAAGAATCTTGTATTCCCCGCCTTTTTCTTTTTTTTTAAATAAGCTCTTTCCAGTAAAGGTTGTCTGGAAGAGATCGCTCGTTTAGCGATAAGACCGCTATTTGTTTTTACCGAATTCTGTTATTCTGTATCTATTTTGCATTTTTATACAGTTTACAATAAACTGTTTGTATTGTATTGTATTGTAATGTGTTTATTCACGCTGATCCAAATGAATTAATCCACTTTGATTAACGAGTATATATCAAGTGACTGGTCTACTTATTATATTAACAATATATTTTATGTACGTACCTACAAGCATGTATATTTTATGTAACATAACAATATGGAAGCCAAAAATTTATTTTGCTAATTTAAATAAAATAAAATCTATAATTTTAATAACATCAGGCATATTTACTTTAAAAAAGAACCATGTGTGTAAACAGTATAAGAGAATTTGCTCGAAATACGAGCTCGTATATCCAGTAGTTTTTGTGTCATGCACACCACAACGGTAGACCTCCGTCATTTCATTTACATAATTATATGGATTAATAAACTTCAGTTAAAAAACAGGGGACTTAAATATTACAAATATATTTATTTATTTTATTGCGGAACTACACTATAAACTCATATTTCGATATGAGAAAAAATGATGTAAACATTGTATAAAGTTGGAGGTTATGTTAGATGATCAAAGGTAGTTTCATTTTGACGTACAACAAGTGTTCTATTGAATCAATTTTGAATAAATGGATATTTGAACTCGAATTTGAATGGCATATATATATGTAGGCAGTCAAATGATATATAATATTTTCATTATTAGGTAAACATTATATTTTTTTTATTATAAATTTTAAGGAGTGCAGATTTCCTCATGATGTTTTCCTTCACCGTTGGCAAGTGATATTTAAACTTAAAACGCACTTTTATTGTAAAGGGGTGCTCGCCATGGATTTGTGTCCAGTATCACAGGAGTGAGAGGCTGAATTCTCAACCACTAGGTTACCACTGCTTTGATATATTGATTGTTTTAAAATAAAGGCTTAACACCTGTGTTCTCTAAAGCCTAAAAACAAAATATCTTCTGTACGACTCGCTACCAACCAGACTAGTACCTGCCAAACCCGAATCTTACGCATTTTTTGTTTGTGATGAAATATCATGCACATTCTGTCTGACCAAAAATTTCCATTAAAACCATAATAAATATATTCACTAAAAATAATTCATTAAAATTAATTATCCATTTTATCAATACTCATCAAAATTACTTAAATGGTAAGTGATTTATTAAGGTTAAAATATAAGGCTTGTGAATTGATTATTAATAAATTTTTATTTACTTAAAACACCCCTCTTTTAGATTTCTTTTCGTTGTTAATCTTCTGTCATTACATATTTATTCCATAAATTATGGTGGTAATATTAAAATCGAGACTGATAGAAAAAAAGATAAAATATTTATTTGATCGCAGTATTTCACAGAGACCCATAAAATGCAGCGCTAAGATTAATTTAAATGTTAAACGGTTTTAGAATGTGTTGTGTTGAGTCAATAAACTAGAAAGTAATCCATTATTATTAACATTACTATTATATCACTATATTGTAACATCACGACAGGATAATTACAGTGTAGGCATAGCGCATTGAGTGCCAAATATTTCAATCCCAGACCTGACGGGTCTTTTCTTCATAAATATTGGGACGTTTATGAAGATTAATATATGCATTCGTAATTCTACAATATTAATAAAAAAATAGACATTCGCTGTTTTTTTTATTCGCGCCTGCATGTTTTTTAACGGATTGGCGAAACGTGGGAGTGTACTATAACACTCCTCTGCTTAAACAAAAACAATTAAATCTCAAATGAAATAATGCATATTTAATGATCAATAATAAAGTATATTATACATGTAGCAATTATTATCTCAAGTACTTATTATTTGAATTATAATTAAATTAAATATCGACTAAGTTTAGTAAGGATAGTCTTCTTTACGTCACAGTTCTCCATGATGTTTTCAATGGGATATGAGGTCGGTAGAGCTACACTTGGCAAGCGTGGCAGACTATGGCCCTAACCCTTTATTCTAAGAGAAGACCCATTGTATCCAATACAACGATTAGAGAATTGAGAATGTCTATATTAATGCAATATTTTGTTCAATTACTGTTGACCAACCAAAGATATGTGTTTACAATTACAAAACTAGATTGTTTAAGCATAATCTATAAATATTTGAGTCCACAGCGCGTTTATTTATCGGAATGCAAAAAAATAAGATAATTTAAAAACGCGCGTTTTCGCCGCGTAAACCATCAACACAATTTTTAGTATTTTAAGTACATTGTTGGTTTCGAATACTGTAAATTTATTTATTTATTTAGTCCTTATCGTTAACTGAAAGCTAGTTTACGAAAGCTGGACTTTATTAGTATCATAGCCCTTGTCCACTTGTCTCAGTTCGCTGCTGGAAAACGGCCTCCCAAATGGACGATGCGAAGACATGAATATGCTCTTTACAAAGTGTGCATTTTAAAATTGAATGACACTTGCTACAACGGCGAAGAAAAACATAGTGAGGTAACACACGTGAGAGTTAAAAAATAATTGTTCTCTAGGGCGTGTGAAGTCTGCCTACCCGCAGTTAGCTAGCGTGGCAGTCTGCGCCCTTAACCTTCTCACTCTGAGAGGAGCCATGTCCAACAGTGTAAATGTAAAAGGATCGGAACAGAGTAATAATAACAGAAACGAGTATTTTTTCTGGACTCAATTGAACAATCACAACTTTTTCCATGATATCCTCTTCGGTAACAAATGTGAACAACAACGCTCATCCGGCTTCTACACTGGAACATTCCAGAAGAAGAACAAATGCTATCACGATTATCATCATCAACATCAGCCTATTCTTATCCACTGCAAGACTGAGGCCTCTCCAGTAGCACGGTGCTGAGCTCGATCTTCAGCGCTCAGTAGCTGTCACAATAATAATGTATATTTATTTTAAACATTGTCTGTAGTGTAAGTAGTTATTGGCGACCCGGTTTTCATTAATGGTCATTGTAATTAATAGTCATTTATATTAATTAGACAAATTATTAATTAATGTTAAATTATATAATCATTAATTATTAGCGCCCATGGCAATTTAATTAAAACGTGACGATAAATCTAATAAGCACACTAAACATTTTGACATGCTTTTGAAATGGTTTTATAATAAATAATAATATCTTATAACATCTCGCACACATTATCTGATCTACAAATAGACAGAATCTGTGCTATATTAATCTGACTAATCATAAAATACATATGTAAAAAAGAGTAACAACAACCTTGTAATCCCCAAAGAGGTAGGCAGAGTAGCGTAGTACGCACCTAAAATAAGTAAGTACACTAGTACGTACGTACTAGTAAGTAAGTACACACTAATTTACCAGCTTATATTATGCATTAACTTAATTTAGATATATTTTTTCGGGAAAGCTCAGGCCGATTACCTCCCTACGATCCGCGGAAGCTCATGAGGAAAAAGCTTGGATTGCTCTGAAATTAGTCGAAAAGTCGATTAGTCGATTAGTCGAAATACAAAGTTACCTCATTTAGTTCGGTCCATCATTTAAACAAATCGACACAGCTTCGAACCATTCGTCCGATGACCATAACCTGTACACAAACCTAACCTAACCTAACCTGTAGCTTTAAATTATTTATTTTCTCTCGAGTGGACTTCGCCACCGCTCGCCACAACGACCTGTATAGACTCGTACAACAAAAAAGAAACAACTCTAGTACGCGAAAGAAACAATAAGTGCTGTATAAAACGAAGAAACAACAAATAGGTTTAAATTTAAAATGTTCTTTTAATTGGTAACCCGAATATGAAAAGATTTTGAGGATTATTACCATATAGAAGGCTGGCAGCGGTTGGGTACGAAGAGCTGTCCCGTAATGGATAGGAATAGGACGATGATGCCATATAAAAATCTGTGTCTTACACTCTTCTACCGACCCCTTCGCGGATTAGAAATAGAAGTAGAAATACTTTTATTTTTCGATATAGGTACATATTACACATACAAAAAAAGTGACACAGGTTATGTTACGTTATCTTTAAAGATCTACACATAGTAGACTGTGAAAAAGAAATTCTAAGCGTACATACATACATACTTCAATCAAGTCGGAGATGTCCATAAAGTAGGTCAGTTTAAAAGTTCCTTTATCAGACGAGAAAGTATTACGGCTTTACTGAACGTAGAGAAACAGAAAAAAATCTGCCACGACCGTAGCTGCTGGACATCCTTAGGCTCTGCCTACCGCTGTGGGAAGTAGGCGCGGCAATATGCATGTATTGAGATATCTGTTTAAGTTTTATTTGTACATACATATTATGTAGGTATATTTGCCAGCGGTCTATTTACTTAAGGGTTTTGTTTAATTTGAAATCTGCTAGCCATAAGTGGCAATGTCTGGCGATAGTTATTATTTGTTCGTTATAATAATATATGCCACATAATAATTCTTATTATTGGGTACCACGCGACCGCCTTAACGAGGTAGGCACAGAGCACAGAGTGCTAAATATACCTTTACAAATCTGACGTGATTATCCTACATTCTCCACTTTTCTCCGGTTTCAAAGACTTCTGACTCCTTCGCAAGCCTGCATTTGATCTGTTTTTTAAGATAGTTAAATCTTGGTCTTCCTCAGCACCTGCATCCATCAACCATCACGTAAAATGAACCATTTTAATTTATCCTCTTTTCGATGGAACGTACAACATGACTGGTGAAACCTCGCAGCACTACACGTCTCTGCCTACCTCTGGAAAATACAAGCATGATGTCATATTATAATAAGCGATATAACAATGAAGTTAGCTGTTAATTGGGATCGTGTGTAAATAAATGAAATGTGTTCGTTTGTGTCCGCGGCGCCTGCGACCGTGACACGGTTAAGTATTGTAAACGATACGCGATGTGAGGCAACCCGGGCGCGGTCGGTCTTCTCCTCATAATCGTTTCCGTGCTCGCAGACTCTGAATTTTGGTGTCGTCTGGGTGGTTTAGGTAAGCAAAGTAGTAAGTATTTGAAGCAAAGTGATTTGCAAAGTAATAAGGGTTTTTCTGACTTGAAATTGGCAGTAGTAGCGTGGGTTCGGGAATTATGACCTGTGGATGGTAATAGGCTCACCATTCTGTACAATTGTGGGACGTAAATATAGCATAAGAGAGGACGAGTGGGAGGACTTATTACTGCCTACCCACCAAGGATTTTCAGGCCCGATATTTTGTTATGTTATTATCTGTATTATATTGAGACAGATTATAAGCGACTTCGTGTCAATAAATATTTAGACGCTACTTTTGAAATATTTAGTTGGTTATTTAAATTACAACTAAAAAGTTAATATTTCCAAATTAGAATATTTTTATAAGCTTCTGGTGGCGCCACATTTGGTGGTACGGAATATTAAGATAAAATATTTGACCAAAGAACTGCAAAACGTAACATCACGTCTGTAATCCCCGAAGAGGTAGGCAGAGGACTGTAATACATTTCTATGTTTCACCAGTTACGTTTAAGTCCCATGGAATAGGTGATGAGACTATTGTCATACACCGGGCACAGATCCAGACTCCGAGTCACTACTAGAAATTCTAAATTAGAAAATCCCAATAGTACCCGACTCGGGATTTGAAACCAGTATCTCCCAATCGGCAGTCGCGTTTGCAGCCACTCGACCAACGAGGCAGTCAACACAGAACTGATTTTATAAAAAAATGTATGACGACAATTTGAGCCTTGGAAAAGGAATGGCTATCAAGAAATACCCCTTAAATCAATCCTTAAAGAGTTAAAATAAATTAAATATTCTATTGGATTAAAATAAAATATGTTCTTGTTTATTAAGTTGCCAGTATTTGAAACTTGCTAATGTGAAAATTTCCAAGAATCCTACCTGTGTTAACATCATACTCTGAACGAATGTATTAATTTTAAATATCTGTTATATACGTAATCACATAATCGCATGTCGCGTTTCTGTATTGCCGTCATTAAATTTGTTATTGTTAAAGCGACATAACTTTGACCTTCGAACTGTGTTCTTCAAAGTAAGGGGCAACGCACCTTTGAGAGCTAGAATGGATCAGCTATTTAGATTCGGAGAGAGTTTAGGTTTTTCTTGGAGCGGTAAAAGATTAACCGAAAATAGGGCAGCGCTGAAATTCCTCCGTGATGCTGAACGATTTTACAAAATGGGGGTTTCATTTCTCATAATTCCAAATAAAATTAAATATAAGCATTTAATAAAGTTTTAGACATGTATCTCCTCTCAGATTGAGAAAGAATTATTAGAGTGAGAAAGAATAGTGTGGCGGATCACGAAGGGCGGATTGGTAGAAGACAAAAGAGCTCATGATGATGATGGTAGTTTGAAATGTAAGATTGAAGTCATGAATGTTCGAACGTATACATTTCGCCCGGGACAGTACAACAGTGATATAATTGTTGTTAGAGCAGTCTGAATGGTGTGGTTTTGTCCACACTTGGACACTCCCACACCCTTCAGACTGTGCTTCTGGCTGGGATCATCTCAAGCTTGAGGAGTAGCAATACGCTGACCAGCTTCGAGTACGACTAATATTGCTTTCCTACTTATTAATTGCATTCATGCACTCGTTTTGATATAATTTTACAGTTAAGTTACTAGCGACACAGAGTTCTTCGAATGTTTCTTTAACCAACCCCTAAACAAATGGTCATATAGTTAACTAATTAAGTGCACCCTTGCACCATTTAATTTAAGATTTTATAGTAAATAAATATTCCATAATATCTTATCCGGCCATTTGATCCCAAATGAGACAGAACCTGTCTTTTGGTAACCAGACAACCGACAGACTACATACATACATGTATATTAAGTAGGTACTACACGTATGTAATATATTTCATAGATTCCCTTTTCATATAAACATAAATAAATTCGTAGGACTGATTATTGCAACAAAATCACTCCGCTTTCTGCGCAATGTCGCGACGTAATACTATAATAAAGTTATATTCGTAATAAAATTATTCCGTGCCATATTAACGTCAGTTCCGAGTTAACATTTGCCCTTTCGTCATAATATATGTGTTTTACATAATATGAAGAATAAGTCAGAAGAAGTCATATAAATATGTTTAATAATAAATACGTGTCTTTCAACAATTATATAAAATAATAAATATGCTTATAATAAATGCCAGTATTATATATTTGTGTACTAGACTAGTTTCAGGCCTATTCCAATTTCTTCTTTAATAACTTCCGCTTTTGGCAAACCGAGGACAGAACGCAATGGCGCCAATTATGATGGATAATTAATTTGTCCAGTGAATGAAACACATTGTTGATGATGATGATATTTAACGGTTACAATCCACCAAACCGTAATATCTAGCTAATATAATAGTAGTCAATATCGTATTAGCTTGAGCCTTGGTATTAAATTGACAGTATAACTACACAATATTCCTTACAGCGTATGCTGGCAAGACAGTTGATGTAAATCAGCAAAAACAGATCCACAGGTATTATTAAATATGGCTGGTATTTTCAATTTCGTTAGCTGGTAAAAAATATATCTTCACATCGACTACGTTCTGTCAGAGTGCGGAGCTTACATTCAGGTGATAGTGCTGCCATCTAGTCGACAGTGCTGTCATCTGTTCAACAAAAATTGTCGCGCTACCGACAACAAAGAGCGCTAAAGCGGGGATGTAAGCTCTATATAAACTAAGCGTCAGATGATGAGGGCTTGTTGAACTCTACACTGGCCTTTATAGGTATAACACTTATTGAACGCATTTCTACCAGTCACACTTAATTTGACCCAAATATAATTTTATTAATACTTTTAAAAATTGTTCCCGTCCCCTTCCCGTATAAAAAAAATTTCGAATAAAGAACTCCACCAATAATAATACAATATGCTTCCATGATATCAATGTTTCCTCTTCTGTAAACTTCCCTTTGTGTGCATACTTTGTTTTTGGCTTTAAGAGCTGTTTTTCTTGTTTATTATTCCAATTTATTTTCGGCCAGTACTGCTATTAATCATTCTTTACGATAATGCAATGTGCCAGGTATTTTGATTCGACTTACAAATAACATGTATACGAAAATCTCGGGTTAAGGTTCTGAAATAAATCAAATTTTATTCTAGTCGCTTCATAGCAATCATTTGAGACGTTTTACACCGATTACATATTTGGCGTTTTGATACCCGCTTTAATAACGTGCGGTTTAAAAAATTGTAATGTTAGCAATTTAGAACAGTTTAAGGCAAGATGAGCTGAAAACAATATAATTATATTTTTTTTTAACTACGTAACATAATTGGAGTCTGTGTTATGCTTTTCCACATGCCTTCTGCATTTAATATAATAATAGCCAGTGTATCACCGAAATGTATGAAATGTCTACTCATGTCTTAAAATTTTAAAATGACCATTAAAATTTTAAATTTACTTTATTGTATACTGCAACATTGAGAGGAAATAAACACAAAAGGGAAACAAGACGGCAGCCAGGGACAGTAGTACGTACCTACGTGGAACACGCCGAGGTGACACGAAAAATGGAAGTGACGTGTTGTGGAATTAATATCTACAGAACTCAGTACTAGATATAGCAACTTGGGTTTTGAAGAGTGAGAATGGACTTTTACCACAGATTAAAAAGTTCTATAAAGTATACCTACATATATGCAGACGCTCGCATTTTAAAAACGCCAAATGTGTACTGGCTGTTATTAGGCAGTTATCTTTCAATGAGATACCATCGAATTTTCCATTTGGTTAACAAAATATAATGATTTATATTAAATTAATGAGACACGATCATAACAGCCGTCATCCGCATACAGTTTAAGTATCACTCTATCAAATGGTTAATCTTTTCGAACGGAAAATTTATTAGTAACTCTACAGTAACAATTTTGTTACACACACACAAGTATACACATTTACATATACACGCTCGCATGCTGTAATACATCATAACTACATACATATTTAATGGTGATATTAAACATGTAATGTGACATTAGGTTAATTTTTAAATCGTAATTTGATGGAAGTAGAGGAAACATTTTAGGTCCGTAGAAATAGATTTTGCATTCGATGTTATTTACCTACGCTGTAAGTGACCCGGGGTGATGATATAAAGATAACAATATTCGGTGACCACATTGTTTTTTACAATAAAGTAATAATTAGAACTGTTCCAGAACAAATGTTATGGTATGTACATATGTACAAGTGTATGTATGGTATCCATCCCCATAAAGATGTCATCAAAATTGGTATAGCGCTAAAGAATGTTAAAGTATTAGACGAGTTTTTTTGAAGTTGCAACTTATTAACATTAAGTTGGACGTTAATTGACTTCCGGTACATATAACTGACATTTGCAATGTAGGGTTTGCCTGAGCTGACAGGTGCAGCATTACCGCTTCTTATTACAACATTAAATACATTTTGCAATTGTTATTAATATTATTTCATCACGTCAGGCTCCTTATAGGGTAAGCAAAGAGCACCGAGTGTCAAATATTTCTATTCTTACAGATCTAACGTGCTTTTCCACATTCGTCACTCTCTTCATACACGCCGGTTTCAGAGACTTCTATTTCCTCGTCAGCTAGTATCTGATCTGTTTACTCAATATAGGTGAGCCTTGGTCTCCTTTCGTACCTGGATCTAACGATATTGAACTGTATAACTGTTTATATGGTAGCATGGTACATTGAGGTAATTAGTAAACATAGTAAAACCCAGTTTTCGTGGACTCTTGTTTGTCTATCCATGGTCGCTTTAATGCAAGGAATATGGAATAAGGGGTCGGAGTGCTGCAGCATGGTTTCTTCTAAATGCTCCGTCGGTTCAAGCTGCTGACTGGTTTGTCCGTTTGATTTCCATTCTGGACATACGAGTATATTTTTGTTATAAGCACGTGTATTTTTTCTATAGTTGAAGGAACTTATATCTATAAATATGTATTTATAAATAATATATATGTATAGTTTATCAGCTGTCTCGCTACCCGAACATAGATTAATTATCTGCTGTGGGATCAGATGATCAAGTTTGAGTCGTGCTAAGATTATTGCCGTTCATTCTAAAGAAGACCTACTCTCCTTTTACCAGCTAATCTGACGACTCGAAGAAGACAACGAGAAGTGCTGGATTCGTAAGGTCCGGGACCGGGAGGAGTGACGGTGATTAGGGGAGGCCTGCTTAGCAGTGGACATCTAGAGACTGATGGCGATAATGATAGTAAAGAACATCAATTTGAGAAAATAGCATGTCTATAGAGCGTATGTGATAAATTATATCCTTCATTATTAATCGTTACCAGTTCAAGTTATTTATTGTCACCGACCCGTCAGCAAAAAACCAATCCGTTATTATTGAGTTTCCGCCATATTGTACTCGGTTTCTTTCAAATATGATATGTATTAACGTCATTAAACTGAATTCGTTTCTGAAAAAAAAACCGGGAAATACTGTTTACGTCCACATTATATGAACGTCAAAAGACAAAGTATGGTTTTGTGTTAAGGTATTAGTTTCACCGTAATTTGGAAACTATATTTTTACTATATGAAGTATACAGTTATACTAAGTCTTACTTGTCTTGCTTGTGCCTTCTCTTCAAAAGTACTATTACCGTCATAAGGTTAAGGTCTAAACCCTTGCGGAATGTAGTTAGTCCTACGCGGAACGGTACGTTTATACGCGCAAAAAAATTCTATAGAGAATACTAAGGTGTGCAGGTTTCCTCACGATGTTATTTTTGACCGTTTCATTGAGTGATATTTGATCTTATTCCGCATATTTTTTGTTAAGAAGAGCATCAGAATTCGAACCCAGTTCTTCCGGTGTGGCAGGCTGAATTCGAAACCCCTGTGCTATCACTGTACCACGCATATATTTGCATTGAACGCATTAATTATTAGATGTTTCGAAAAATACCTGTTAATTAACATCCATCGTGTAAAAACAATTAACAATGTAGTCATTGTTTTAATAATAATTATTATTTTAATTGTAATAATTAAAACTAAGAGTTAATGTGTATATAATTGCAGTTGTCCGCCCGCTTCGTTGTACGTAATTTGAAATTTTACATTTCTATTTTTTTAAACATTTTTAACTCCGTAAGGCTTTACTTATGTCTTTAGATATCCACACAGATTATAAGTCTTGGAAACTTTTCATTAGAAAAAAAACAAGTATTTTGAGTTTTCCTGAGGATTGATTTCTAGGATCTGATTCTCGGTGAAGGTCTGATTGTTAGCTCAAGGAATTGTGTAGACAGAATTACCTTATAAATACAATTAGACATTATACGACCTTCTATTGTCCGAGGAATCGCCACCTCCTGAAAAAGTTTATTACTAACATTGGTCTATGCATTATTCTAAGTCATAGTCTATTAATAGGTACTTATATTAAATTTCATTCAAATCCCTCCAGCCATTTCAACGTGAAAGTGTAACAAACATACATACATAAATACATACGTGTAATTTTAACAATTACACCACCAAGCTCCTAACATCTGTAACATTTTTAATAAATACTGCATTAAATGTCCTAATAATTTCTTTGGGTCGGAATACGAAAGTATTTTTGCATATGCTCACATTTTCCTCGTGTACCCGTTCAGTGCCAGTGAGAAAGATATTAAGCAATTTTGTCGTCATAATTGCAACATCAACAAAGTATTTCACGAAATCAATTAATGCAACTAGTTCATCGAATTTAATAAGAATATTGTTAATTAAAATTTTGCGGTCGTTTCTGTTGAGTGTTCCAGTTTTTTTTATTAATGAATGTATTCCAAGCCGCTTTTAAATTTTTACTAATTGCTATAAATTTCTACTAATAGTTCAGACATTAGAAAGCATCTAAGATGACAATGACAAGGCAAGGTATTACAGTGGAAATGTTGATAGATCCAAATGTCGACGAAGATCAAGTTTAGCTAATCTTGACTAAATAGTTCAAACAGTAGTTGTAGGCGAAATTAAATGTCTCCAAAACCGGCGTGCGTGTATAACGAGAGTGATAAATGTAGGAGCACGTCTATTCTCTAAAGATAGTGATATAATATCGTACTGGCTGCTATCTGTCTACCATCTATGAGATCGGACATCAAGTGTAATAATAACTAATTTTCTTAACTCTCTTTTAAATATATGTTTGTAGACAATTCTGACATAAATAGTTTCTAGTAATTTCTATAATACTAAGATAATGAGTCATTTATATTTCATAATAGCTATTGATGGTGGTCATTATAACTTTTATCGATTTTGTTGTATACCCGGAATCGCTTTGTGGTCGGACAATACCGTATATTTTACTATGTTTTGATTCGTTTTTTTCCTAATATAAAATATAGATCTATAGTTCTAGAAGGTAGTGATACCTGTTTAAGACTGTTTTTTATATACTGTCTATCAACTTTGTATTTGAAATTTACTGTCTTTTTATAACATGGTAATTAATACTATTATTTATTTTATAGCTCAGGCCTTTTGCAGAAGAGAGTTTGTTCGTATTATTAGCCCGACTAATAAATGTTAGTATGAGTGTATTTGAGGCTAATCTCTGTGACATTAGTTAGTGAAGAGGAATAAAATGGTTTTCCTCGGATATCCCGTGGAATGTTTAATAATCTACATTGAATAGCACTGATGTAAATATGTTCCGAAAAGACTAATAATCCGGCTTTCAAGTTTTGGAATATTTTTTATTTATAATTTTTAATTTAATGAGGTTCTCTAGCAACTGCCTAAAAAAATTGTTTACGCCCATTCCAAGCTCAAACGAGTATTTGTGGCCATGATATATTTTTTTTTAATTTAAAATAACACGTTACGTTATAGGCTGACACAAATTATAAACATAGGAATTAATGGAACATTTAAACATGATATGTATCTCGCGATATTTTTGTACCTCCTCGGCTCAGCGTTTTCAAATAACTGCCACTTTATGACATAATATCTAATCGATATTCAATTGCGATTAATTTTTTATCGATTTTATTCAACAGGATGATGCTACTATGGCCTTTAGCAACATAAACATAATCAATATGTTTATCTCGAGTGGGAATTGAACACGCACGACCATGTAATTTTTGAACTGATATATCAGTTCAAAAATTACAAGAAATTGATAAAGTTTTTTTTTGTATTTTTACTTTATTTTTGTAATTTATTATTTTATCTTTTATCTCGTTCAGTAGGACCATAAAAGACCGTGCAACTTTTAGCGCGCCATGACACGGGTCACAAGCGTCACTGTCGTGAATTCGCGTTAATTTTATTTTATTTCTAATAAAAACATACTAGCTGTTTGTGTTGCCAGTTCTCTTTTACGAGATATATTATGTTAGTTTTTTTTACTTATGTACACAAGCTAAAAACAAAGGAATATAGGTGCCCAAGAACAGTTGTACAAGGGCACTACTTATTCCCCACTGAAATGTCTTCTAGTAGACCCTTTGCTGGAAAAGTCAATAGGTATGGCCAACCTAATGTGTACAGAGTATATATTTATAAATAAATGCGTATGTGCAACAC
>DWME01003302.1:0-18631 GCA_018244795.1 Parelbella ahira ahira | reverse complement strand
ACTCAAGATTAGTGTTATATTACAGATTAGACTACATCATTGAAGTACTATCGTCATCCTATTTGATACTTTTAGGTAATTACAAATTATATTTATTACTATTAAATGTTTCGTGAGTATTTATACATATGATTATATATGTACCGGCTTAACTCACGTGTGTTATTTCGTGATGGCCCGACTAGTTTCGGACCTGTACGAGGTCCTCTCTCATTAATTATTAGGTACATAATATTATCATTATTATATCGTCACGGTGAGTCCTTTACAGGATAGAAAGATAATGTTGAAATATGTTTACCCTTGTAGAACTGTCTTTATTTTACATTTTCTCTAACTTCATACACGCCCGCTGTTTGCGGCGACTTCTCACTTCTTTGATTTATAAATTAATAGACTTTTGACTGCCTCGTTGGTCGAGTGGTTGCAAGCGCGACTGTCGATCTGGAGTTCCTGGGTTCAAATCCCGGATCGGGTACTATTGTATTTGGATCTGTGCCCGGTGAATGGCAATAGGCTCACCACCTTATTCCATGGGACGTAAACGTAACTGGTGAAACGTGGGAAACGATCACTCCTCTGCCTACCCTTTCGGGGATTAGAGGCGTGATGTTATTTTTTTTTATTCAACAAAATTATTCTAACTTTAAATGTATTTTCGAAAACAACGAATAATGCTGACATAAAGCTGGTACGGTACACCCATACAGATAATGGTATTATAAAATCATCCATCCGTTTTACGTTCCAGGTCTTTACCGTCTAGGTTTTATGCCGATCTGGGATAAGACTCGTGTAGACACAAACCGGTTTCCAGTAAGATATCGTATAAAATGTCGCATTTCTATTTAATAGAATTTTTGGAGGAACTTGATAAAATGTTTATAGCGTTTTAAAAGCACATATATTTTTATGGTTCTCTTCAATATACTAGAGAAAAATTTTGCGTTTTTAAGTAACTTTATTTCTATTTTCGACTCTTTCAATTTTATTGTTACATTTTGTTTCACTTAAACGATGCTGAGACTTCGTATAATGTTTTCACATCGCTAAGAAGATAGGCTATATTTTCAAACATTTCTCACTAAAAACTGTTTATCCATAGGCAGATGACACCAGATACAATTGTGAATGAGATACAAGGGTTTATCATGGAAAGATTTAGGGAGGTTGTCTGTATTGATTTTCGGATCCAATCTTACTGTAGGCTACCACTAACAAGTTACTGCATATAATATGTATCAATAGTTAACAGGAGGGTCGAGTGTAAAGAGGCTAATCTACACATTAATATGTAAAAAATATTTGGACTTGGATCTTTGGACTTTGTACTTGGAATATTAATAAAGAGGCATAGAAATATTGCGTGTATAAAGTATTTCGGATTTAGCATAGTTACCGTTTAGACTAGAAGTGCAGAAAGCTAAAAATTTTATATGATATACGTATGTAACAAACACGTTAAATAAAGTGAATCGAATAGCTTATGTTCATGTTGCCAGTGGTAGACAGATAATGGTCTGATCAAATAGCGCACATTAGAAATGTTTATTTTGTAGCAAGAATGTAAGTAACGTTGAAACTTTAAAAAAAAATTTGATTAATAACTTACAGTCGAATGTCGACCACTGCACTGGTGTATGTTGAACTCCCCGTAACTAATACAACATCGCCTTTGTGCGTATGTGTAATTCCGTCAGTAATCACCTGGTCACCTCACCTGTTTCACCGCACAATGTACGAATTGATGGACCAATGTACATGATACGTCTCAGTCTAGTTGTTACACGCGTTGTCAAACGCGTTAAACCTGATCCATACACGGTGTATGTAAACTTAGCCTCCAATTGTAACAATATACTTTCTACACCAAAACGAAGTACAAATACGTATAGATCGGTCGGCAAATCTAAGTGTGATAACTTCAAAGTCTTGTTATTTCACAGTTTAATTTAAATATGTAAATTTTATTAGACATAATACAAGCTACGGGCCCTTGAATTGCAAATGAATGTGACATTACGTTTTATAGGCTGGTAGCCAATTCGCCTGCCCGTTTTCTTCGTTTTGATGGCAAATTTTCACTTAGAAATGACCCTGAATTTTATTGGCGTTTTGTAAGATCCGTTTAAGCGTATAACAAGACGTTTATGTTTTCCTCGACGTCACTCAGACGCCTTCACTCTCCGCAAGCAATCTTCGTTTGTCTATGGTTCTTGTTCAGTGACATCACTCTTTGTTTGTCTATGGTTTGGTTCAATGACAGCATGGAATTGTTTATATTTCGTATCTGGCTAATAACTGCAATAACGACTGGTGGTTTTGTTTAGTGGTTACTGTCGGAGACTGCTGATCCGCAGGTTTTAAGTTCGATTCTCATCCAAAATATACATTTGTGTACATAGCTCGAGTATCTGTAGTTGGGTACTGTAAAGTACTAAAATGGATTCTACTTAGAATGCATTTACCTAACTGAACTGAAGGGTCGATAGTCGTTCCTAGCTAAATTTGACTGTGATATTTTAAAGTTACAGGCTATATGACGACGATTATTTAATGTATTTATTTATTACACTTGCTCAACACATTATTGTTCCTAAAAACCTTTATTAACCACTAAAATGAATTTACTTCAGATTTCATACCGACGCGTATATATTTTAATATTACTTTAGTAATCCTATAAGTACTTAAAAGTAAACCAACAGTGAAATAATCAAGCTAATGCAACCTTTGAGTCCGATATGATTTTAGGGCTGCGTAAAAAGGGCGTGCTCACGTGACGCGGAGTGTAGGGTGCGACCAGTGACATACGGCTCGGTAGAATGCAAGTCACCTGGACTAATGAATCCACTTAACGTAAGCGGCGCTGTTGGTAAGGGAATAAATAATTTTTAAACTACCCCCACAGTGGACATAAATGCAACATCAATTTATACACGATTATAAATCTACAGACTTCTTCATAAAGACCCTACTGCTGTCAAACTGGACAGAGCTTGTGTTATGATAACGAAACGTCTGAAAAACTATATAAGTCCCTATAAACATGTACTAATTTTTTGCCACCCACACTCAGGATGAGTACCTAGACGTGTCTATGTTGCAATATTAAATATTTGTCCTGGAAAGGGATAGAAGCCACGCGGTCATTTCAGTAGTCAAGTACACTAGCCGCTGGACCAAAGGGTTGTAGGATTGCAACGAAAACGACTTTCCTAAGAAGAATTAATACTGATAAGTCCGGTCATAAAATGGTGACCAAGTCCCAAGGGCAATGTATACAAAGGAATCATTCACATTGGAACCAATGAACAACAAATACAAAAAGTGACGTCATGGTAACGTTTTAACAAAGGTGTTCCTTATGGAATATATTTAAAAAACTTCTACTAACAATAAGAATAATGATTTAAAGTGACATCGATCAAGAACGTCAACGCTCTTGAAGACTTAATTGCTTGATGTATTATAATGGCTGTAGATTGTTTCCGTCGTATTTACGAAGCCAAAGGGTTCGTATTTAAATAATCTGACGTATAATGAACAACTCATTCTGAATAAGTAATAAAATTCTATGGTCAATTATTATTGTACTTGCAGATATAACTGGGTATTGAACAAAGGTTATAAACATTGTACAAACAGACTGATCATTCTGCGTATATAATTAAATCAATCTGTTTATGTTGACACATTTCAAATTAAGAGCAGGCTTCAAACGTTGATTAAATTCGCTACTTTGTCGAGTAGCGTTGTCAACTCGAAAAATTGGTCTGATTACTTTTCTCTTTATAAAATTCGTTCGTTTTAATATATTCGCATTGAGTTTTCCTTTTTATCTCGTATTAAGTTCAAGAATCGTTCATTTAAGGATTTTTATTTGTACAAGAACATTGAATTTTTAAACGATGATCTGTACGGTGTCGTTTTCATAAAATGTAATAAGGTACTTTCAGAGTAATTTTTATATTCGCAAAACGCAAAGTATTATCTGGTAGCTTACGTAAAGAAAAAACAAATGTCAATAGTGAACTACATTTGCTTTTCATATCGGAACTTACAAGAGCTCCGTGTATAATACGAAAGACTCAAAACCCAATTCGACCGAAGAAGTTACCCGGGTCTTAAGTCCGGTGTAAATAAACAAGTTCGAGAGCCCTCCGAGTTTTCAAAGAAGCGTCATATATACGAAATTAGGAAAATTTTGGGTAACTTTTTATTAAAGAACTCTGTTTAAGCACAATACGTGGTACCTACAAAGTGGAGTAATCGGATACCTGAGTTGGTGCGAATTCTAACAGCGTAGATAAAGTAATGTAATTACGGATTTGAAAGGGTCGCGGGCAGCTAAAGGAAATCCGAAGTTGGGGGAAAATCAGGTCAGCTTTGTCATTCCTCGCCAGGAACAAGGAGATTTTATGACAAGTAGGTAGTCATAGGTGCCATGCATACCCTTGTCAGGAGCACTACATGGGTACATAATTACCGCAATAAGGTTGATATGGTTGATATTGCGAGTACGTGGTTCCCGGGACCAATTTCTTGGCCCTTTGACGTTCTCTTTCCAATTACAAGTAAATTGAATTCTTATCTAATACTTTGTCTGTAATATATTTTATCTTTAATATATATCTAGTATGCCATAGAAAAGAAATGTTTTATGATTAATGCCACTGCATTCTGTGAGCGTATTAACAGAAACGCATAATGGCGTTTTCTGAAATATTGGATAACAATTCGTTAATTAGTGTAGACGCAATCTCATTCTAAGATCTAGAAAAATATAATAAGGTCCTTTTATTTATTTAAGTTCACATCATACTGTGCTCAGGTCTGGTGTCCAGTTAAGCATGCTTTTAAGTATGCCTTTTCTTTATCTAATTTACTAAGGTTGTTGGTAATTGACTGCCTCGTTGGTCAAGTGGTTGCAAGCACGACTGCTGATGAAGAGTTCCTGGGTTTAAAACCCGGGTCGGGTGCTATTGGATTTTTCTAATTTAGAATTTCAAGTAGTGACTCGGAGTCTTTAATCATGCCCGGTGTACGGCAACAGTACCACCTACTCCATGGGACTTAAACGTAACTGGTGAAAAATGGGAGTGTATTACATTCCTCTGCCTACCCCTTCGTGGATTACAGGCGTGATGTTACGTTGTTTGATAATACAATTATTATAATTACTTTTTAGTTGTATAATTGGGTTTTTGTAGCTTGAAATTCCTAGTAATAGCGTGGAGTCCAGATTTGTCTCCGTTGTATGGCAATAGGCTCATCCCCTATTCCCTAATGGATCGTACAACATGACTGATAAAACGTGGGAGTGTACTGCACTGTCTTGCCTAAATCTTCATGGAATTAAAGTCGTGATGTTATGTTAAGTTAAAAAATATTGATACCCTCACTATCGCAGTAGGTACATACAATCTTAGGACAATTACATATTGTGTTTTACTCGAAATGGCGTATCTGTTGTAAATGGAAATGGTCGCATATCTATTTTAGTGCTTAGAGAGGACATTCAAAATTAATTTGGTTAGGAAATCATGCAACTGTTCCTGTAGGAACAGGGACTGTGTGGGATATTAACATGTTAAATGAACTAACAGCGTATCGTATCCACATATATTTTAATTTCAAACAAACGAAACTAACTAAAATGAGTGAAATGATTTCAAGATTTCTGTAATGTTTTACATCGATTGACTTAATACCTACTCGTATTTGCCTTAGGTATTTCTCAAAGAATATCAATTAAAGTATTTTAATTCAGAATGAACACGAAATCTATAGGTCTTAGTAATTTTGGTAATCTAAGAGTACGTAGCCTATGTCGACGCCAAAAACAATGTTTAGTTAACCGAAGTCATCGCAAGCGTAACGAAGCAGAGTTGTGGAATCACGGCACTGTTTCGCGAAAACTAGCGACGTTCATTAGTTTAGTGACTTGCACGTGTTGCCTGACGGACGCGTTGTCTAGCAAATGTACAATCCTACTTAGGATACCTATATATTTACAATGTTACCTTCATTTATAGAGAGAAGAATCATCCTGTATATAATATAAGTCCAACAGTGTCTTCTTCAGCTGCTTTGGCATTTAGACACGAGAGAGCTCCTCCAGCGGAATCCACGATACACTAGCAACTATTCTCTTTTGTGACAGACCGGTGAGGTCGAAGTGCAGATCTAGATAGTGAGAAAATCTGCACCTTCATATACCTACTGATTCACAAGTATTACAGAGGTATTACGTTATAAATCAATAAAAGATGCATTTTATTACACTTTGGCACAACGGTATCCGTTTGTTATTACAAAAGCAACTCGGATCTGTAAGGATTTTATACATAGTAGAGATATTTGGCATTGGTTGATATTTGCTTACTGTGTAAGAGACCTGGCATGTGACGTCATAGTAATAACAGCTATTGTATTCATTGCTCAGTGATGCTACTAAAAAATAACAATGAAACATCGCAGGTAAAATGATTCCGCGCTCCACAGATCAGCCGACATACAAATTACCCGTTTGGTTTCCGTACATCTGCGTTTGCATTGAATTTAACTGGGCCGGGTGCTCTTAACACATTGTTATTTCTGGGCATAACCCAATTAATTTGTAAATTTTTCATTCGGTGTATTTTTTTTGCCTCGGAAAATAATAAGCCAATTATCACACTGAGGGGAAATTTTAAAATAACATCCGCCATTTTTTATCAATGAACACAGTCAGCGGTCGGAGACCGAGTAATTGTTTATTTAAAGTAAGGAAAATCTTGTTTTTCAGAAATCCTCTACCTTGACGTTATTAGAAAAGGCGAAGGAAAGGGTGTAAAGGAAATTCTAATGGAATTGAAACGAATTTAATGAACATAATAGATTCATTAGAGCAAATAGTTCAACTATTATACGGTAGAGTTATTCCATAACAAATAGATATACGATCATTCTCTTTGATTGAAATGGAAACAACGCCATGAATTTGTTTGCATGAGTTTTTATGAACTATTCTTCCGTGCAATGAATGCAAAGAGGTCTAAGCTCATACAGCCATGAGCGCAATCAAAATGCTTTCATTTAATTGGTTGAAAGGTTTTGTGTGGGGAAATCATGCGTGTATGTTAAAATTATCTGTCTGGCCGGAAATAGAAGCCCAAACTTCTATTTGGCGGACTGCTAGCTACGTATTGCTCAATTCAACATGACTGTTAAATGTATAAGGTAAAACATACATACATGTTTTCTTACATTTGTTATATTAGAAAAGTATTTTAAAACTTGAAAACAATTAACTTTACGACTCTCCGTCGACGCCTGCAAACAATATTAATATCGATGAAAATCTGTATTGCAGTGTCGTAATAAATTGGATTGAAAGCTAGAATTTCCTTTCCTTTGAAGAATACTGCCAGTTCATCACAGATTCCCGGTTTGAAATAAAATATCGAAGGATATAGCATTTTTTATCTATTTCTGCTTTTACTACAGACGAATCTTATCGCAAGCTTGTCTATCGAAGTTATTTTTAAGAACCGGATGAGTATTATTGACAAATAAAGAACACGTTAGAACATTATTAATATTTTTTTCTAACTACATTTATACTGTACTTTCTATGAATTACATAACATGTACGTAAGTTTATACGGTATTTTCTATAATATCCATCATCTTTTTAAAGGTATATATACATGCTTTCTCTAGTTAGAGCGAGCGTAAGAATCGCCTAATTTACAAGTTCATTTACTCAGGGCGAATATTTGCACAACGAGTAGAGGTTAATTCAATTATGAGTTTAGTAACGTCCATTGGAGGGGCTCGCGGAAGTGGCATGCATCAATCATTTTCTCATCCACTTTGTGTCAACTTCATATTTTGATGGCGATGTGATTGATCGTCGCTGCTACGTTGTCATTCAACTCGGCGGAATCATAGGGAGTTCGGAGACGGGAGAGAAATAGCGATTGTCACGAACGAGTCGTGACCCGAAAGTTGATCCAATTTCAAGTGTTGATATACCATTAACATATAAATCAACGTTCGTAAGTCGCAGACTTTGCTTTACAGTGTAAAAATAAAATTGAGCCGAGTGGTCCCCCGCCAGCATTCCCGGCGGCTAAGGCGACAACACAAAACGAAGAAATGCGATTTCTTCCACGACTAGAAATACTCAAGACAGAACGGTTCGAGAATTGCGCATTGTCGGTTGTTTTTGTTAATAATTCAAAGGGATTTTATAATGTTTTCATCGTTAACAGCTTAACCTGGCAACAATGTGGTTGTGGGAACAATAAGTTTAACTTGTTTGCATTCAAATGGGTTAATTAGATCGTTTCATTGTACTATGAATTGGTCATTAAGCTATGATATATTTATATTGTTTAATAATAATAATACATATTGGATCCGCAATACCTTATATTAGCAGAAATATGCACATACAAATAGATATAAGATAGAGGTAGAAATATACTTGTTTTGATCTGTAAAGATAGAGATATGTACATATTTGGAAGTAGTCTACGTTCTCAGCTTAAATTGTAAGGAAACTGGATTTGAACAGTTATTACTATAGTTAATTTCTCACCAACAAGAGAGCGTTCTAGAACTTACACTTATGTCGCTTAGTTTGGACTTGCTAGAGTTTTCATGATACTTTATAGTGATAGACGTCATGCGTGTTATATCTAAACACGTTTTTAATGGAGCAACTCAGAAATATCTTGGATATTTGTTGCCCTAAATACTCTTTACATCTTTCTTCACAGCATCGTTCATACGATACATCATCACTCTGTCTATATGCTGAGTAATATGGAAGTAAAGAAATATAAAATAAGTACCTACTAATTTTCGTCGCCACGACAACCTGTAGTACGAAAAATATTGAAAAGTATAAAACTTATACATTCTCGATTTTCTAATTACACAAAATGCCTATGAAAATGGTTTCTGCGTCAATACTACATACAATTTTGACTAATAACTTGGACAATTGTAACGACGAATATTATGACAAAAGTAGTTAAAATGATTTTTTACATAATCGCTGGACAGTAACTAATATTATAATGGTAATAATAAAAAAATATATCCTAGTATAATTTACAACCAAAGGGTTAATATAAGAATGCATAGATATATTCATAGCACAGCGTAGCGCAGCGGTAATAGTGACTGCTATTTTAAGCAAATTCTCATAACGAGCCAATGATAAAAAAACGTTGATTTAAGAGGGAAGTAAGAAGGCGTCCGTGTTATATTACAGATTTGTATTCAGCCAATACGACTAGCAATCTGACAAAATGGCCAATTACTTCTAACATGGACGACTTAGTTGGAACAGCGCGCACGAGCGCACGCGTCTTTCACCGGAAAAATGAACCTCTCATGAAATTTAATGTGGAAATGTCTTGAAACGACGCCAAATCCACGCTTGAATTATTTATATGCCACTATTTTAATGGCATCCCCTTTCCTTCATTACGGCAAAAGTGTTTCTTAATTTTCAACGCTTATTCACCATTCCAATTCTCTGTCTGATATTATAGTTAAAATGAAGTATGGGATATGACTCATTTAGACCGCACTTTGCAATTCATATTCATGGTAAATTTTATAGAAGAACTTCGTGAAAGTGCGATTTATATTGGATGTAGAGCAGCCTTTATTGGATAGAACTTTTTTGGTTGGAAAGTTTTAGCGCTTGAACGGACTTTGAGGCGAGCTGATTGGGTCGGAAAATCATGTTTAAAAGCTCTTCGATATTCACTTTCATACAGCAGTTAATGGGGAAAAAACATTAAAACATCTCTTCTGTGAGTTACGGGAAGTTTTAAATTTATATTTCAGTAAACGTTAAGGATGCTTCGAAGTATAATAAATCATAGGGAATAAGATAGGTTCCAATATGGAATCGATTTACTGCATACAAATCTACCAAAAGTACATAACAACTGTATAGAATAGAAAGAAATAGAACAGGTTCGGGAAACACTAGGTACTTTAAAGATTTGGTCATAAATTCAATTTTATTTTACCTCTCCATATACCTAATAAAAAACGTAACATCACGCCTGTAATTGTCGAAGAGTTAGGCAAAGAAGTGTATTACACTCCCACGTTTCACCAGTTACGTTTAAGTCCCATGGAATAGGTGGAGAGCGTATTGTCATACACCGGGCAGAATTCCAGGTTCCGAGTCATTATTAGAAGTTCTAAATTAGAAAAATCTAATAGCATCCTACCCGGGATTTGAACCTAGGATCTCCCGATCGGCAGTCGCGCTTGCAATCACTCGACCAACGAGGCAAACAATAAACAACTACGTTATATACACTATTAAAATATGTATATATATTCACTTTTATTTAGATGACCATTAGTGTTTATTTCAATAATCCCTAAGCAAGTCGTCCGTACGTCCTTATATTAAGCATACCAAATGAATCTTTCAACATTGCAGTGCGCAAAGCAAAAAAATCAAACATCGGAGATGGAGAAAGTTTTATTGTTCAAGCCGCATTTGTAGTTGCTAGTAGACCGTGTCGTGCATATCCCGAATTGGCTCTCGTGTGCAAGGTCGCGGGATCAGATGATAATCGCTTCGCGGAAACCGACTCCACGCTGCTGGCGAGAGGAGTGGAATTCCGTCAGATCGTGACGGCGTTTATTTAATTACTGTTTCTTTAACAATAATTGATTTTATTCGATATATTAACCAATGAATTTCATAAATGTCAAGAAATATTTTATACATTTATTTAAACAGAAGTAATTATTGAGATATTTAAGTCTTGGTGCTCTCAGTATAGCCTGTAAGCACTACAGCGCGACGATGTAATTTAAAAATAGTAATTGTAATAAAGTGGACAACTCTTACCAGAGTTCAGAATTTGGATGCCATTTTCTAATTATACAAGGTAACTAATGCAGGAGAGATTACAACCATTTTCACATTTCATTGCTAAGGATGTATCTTTGGCATACTCCACACGTCGCTCCAGGGTTCAATGGTGGAGACACAGCTTAGTAGCTCACCCGAGCATCAATTGTTTTTAAATGACCGCACATAATTGTTCCATTGTATAGAATGTCTATACTTGGTCAGTATTTCTTGCATCCTTAGATCATTGTTTTATAATATCCACGTGTATATGTACATACATATATCATAGGAGATGGGATCGATCGCAGTAAATCAATCGCCTACGCGGATGCGCGTGCGCAGACCCCGCTATAAACCTATCGACGACTCACTGTGCAATAATATAAACTCGATTTGAAATATATTTGCCGGCTTAAAATAAATAATACCTTTAAAAAGGACACTATATAGATTTAACAATAAATTAGTTAAAATTAAAAAGTTTTAGCTTTTTTATTTTACAGATGTCATTATTATGTAGATAATGGCATTTAAACGAGCTCATTCTAATGTTTAAGTTGTTTGGTAAGTGTGTGGTTCTCTAATATGTTATTGCTATGTGCTATATTATGTTGCAAATTGTTTTTTTTCTTTATTATGTAACTCAATCAGTATTTGAAGTCCAAAGGTAAACAAGTCTGCTCGAATACCACGACTTTAAGCATTTTGAATTTAGTGCGTTCCCCTTTTACTCAAGTTATCAGACCACCTAGTTATATTTTTTAATATGGTTCAATATGTCTTACATAGTAGCTGGTGCAAACCCAGGCTGTGTGCGATCGGTGGCAGTAAATTAATCGCCTACGCGGTCGCCCGTGCCCGCCGGAGCCGCCATAAACACATCGACGGGTTACACTATAAATCTAATAAAATAACCTCTGCTGGATTTATATTGTCAGACTTAAAACAAGTAGTCTCTACAAGGAACTTTAATGATTTACTGGTACAATTGCGATTTTTCTCATAGTTGCAATTGAGACATTACACATGCTCTCTAATACGAATTGTGATTATTAGAGGTTCTCAATAGGTCTTTCGATTTTTTACTTATAAGCTTTGTTTCCTCCATAGGGTTTTCTTTGTATTATTTAAAAACTGACAATTGTTCTTGATTTAGGATTACACTCATAATTTATTTTAATTTTGAAGCAAATATGGTTTCTCGCTGAATACATTTCTTACTCATGAAACCATAAACACATCGGCGCCTCCCTGCAATAAAGTAACCCCAACTAAAAATACGAAAAGCTTATGACGCAAAAAATATTAAGGGTCCTTTGTTTGTTTAGTTCCGACGCCGCCGAGGAATTCTTATGAGAACACTGGTTATTTAATTATTAAGTGCGATGCTCTGAATAAATTTGAATTTAAATCAAAACCAACTTTGTGAGATTTTTTTTTTTGTAGATAGAGCAAATTAGCTATGTTAAAATAGAGATGTTTGGCACTGGCACGACATAAAGGATGATCTGCCGTGGTGATGTACCTAATACTTGTTATAATTAGTATAATTTTGTAGACGAATATTTGTAAACATAACGTAGGGCGCCCTCCACCTAAGTGGAGTGACAATATACGCAAAATGACTGGCAGGGTTGGATGCGAAGAGCTGAAGATCGAGCACAGTGGCGTGCCATTGGACTGGCCTATGTCCAGCAGTGGACGGGAATAGGCTGTTAATGATTAGCGAACGTGAAAAGATTTTTATCGGAATGGACTTAATCGATTGATGCGGTGTAATAGATTTCTCGTATTAGTTGTTTATATCGACATGTCGACTATCGTAAACATATTTCCTTCTTCAGGGTGCTCATTATGGAACTAAGATACGTAGATACGTATGTATATTGGTACCTTGAAATTCAGTTCCAAACCAATTTGTCAGACCTTATCGGTTAGTATGCTGGCATTATTCATGGCTATTAGCATTTTAGAGAGTCAAAATAAATCTTTAGGCTTACGCCAAGCACTCTCATTTAAAATACTTAAATTGTAAATTTAATTCATTGAAAGAAATACAATAAAATTTTGATGTATTGATATATATTTTTATATGACTATGTATAACGCATTAAATGTATACGCATACATATATTTAATATTTAAGTTACATAAAAGATATACATTAAATTATTAATTGATATTTTATTGCTTTCTGGTATGAAAGCACCTGCAATATATTTTTGTTAAAGTTTACATGCTACCTGCACAACACTGCTCGCAACTGTTCGGTCGATACAGCTAGAACTATCTTGGAGTTTAAGTTCCCATTTTGCTGCAGTAAACCAAGATTGGACAAATGTGTCTGGACCATTATCCTACCAGGAGCTTTTTAACCGCCCTGAACGCTCCTAAAAGGCCGTCAAAGCAAGGAATGGTCACCCAGATATGGGTGGAACAACCAACAGATCAATTACGACTATTGATGTTTTGATGTGATGATTTGACTTCATCGTTGATAAACTGTGTAAAGACATTTCAATCGCGCCAATTGTGGGTAAAAATGAAAGGAAAGTCAACACATTAACTAATATAAAGCTACACAAACTAAAAATACACTAAAAGCCTTTAAGAAATGAATTCTCACAACAAAACGCTCCAACAATATGCAGGTCGTTTTAGGAAAATATTTTGCCAAGATATCTTACTCCAACACAAATACTTACTTAATAAATTCTATAAGGTTCGTGGAAATATCGTCAAGTCAACGCTGGCAACAGTGGGGCGAAAATGTTATGTAAACAGCCAGGAGTATCTACTTGGCCCGGGGTCGTCCTACTGAATAAATAACGTGGCTAAAGCAAACTCAAACAAAAGTAAATTTATTCACCAAATACGACGATTAATACACGATCTCAGGACAGATTTATATTTCTCGTCGGCGACGTGGCCAACACACTGTCCTATAGCTGTAACGAATAGTTCCTTGTTTGTTCAGACCCTCCTAGATATACATCGTGGGAGTGAAGTAAATTGAACATTTGTTGACCATGCCTATATCGTTTCGTCGTATAAATAATAACTTAACTTGGATGGAGTTTGAGCGTTCGTGACTTATTGTTGTGTTCGCTGATGCTTGTCGCGGACATGTCTTTGTGATGCTGTTTCTATTCTACTCGCGAAATCGTATTTTAAGTTACGGAGTTAGGACTTATAGTATTTAAAACTAAGAAAATTTGTTTTTCACACCGTTTACTTTTTATTCCTGCTGCTGCTGGAAGAGATGTCTCTAAAGGATAAGGAACGCCATTATAAATGATTTCTTTTGTATCTATTTCTACGATAGCTGTAATTCCACTGTGTACAAAGTTTTCTTTAAGGGAAAAAGAACTGAAGGAGCCCGTCAGCTCTATAAGGATAGACATATTTGACACTGCTTTTTGCCTACCTTGTAAGAAACCTAAGATAATAAGAGAATAATTATTATCATTATCATTATACGAATTACAAATCACGTTTCAACTTATATAACATGGCGAAGGCATCACCGACATTTATTTTCATTCATTCACACTCGGACACAATATTAACAAACAAATAAAAGTTTCTTATTTCAACACGTTAGTAGCGCACATGCTACTGATTTTTGACTGAGCTTTGTTTTATTTTTCCCAACAACAAGAAATAACACCATATGCGTATTTGAAAACGACTTCTCCCGAACAATTTATTTACTTAACCGTTCTCTAGCGAAGTCCACGAACGAAGGGTTGAATTCATCTGAACATTGAGCCTGAGAAGTTGTTATTGTATTCGAAACTCAACAAACCCCTGTTTTAGTGAAGTCGACACTGCGGCCGTTTAACATAAATAAATAACAGCTTTGTTGATATCCACCCGCAGTTAATGGAAATAAATATTAATTATGTGTACACACAGTTTTTGGACGTGGATTGTGTTATATTTAGTGCCAAGCGTAACCTTCTATCTGTGATAGTGGACATCCATCAAAACGAATCGGATTATATGATCTAATGAAGATGTGAGCAGAGGAGTGTAGTACACTCCCGAGTTTCACAGGTTATGTTTACGGATTACCATAGAATAGCTGGTGAGCCTATAGCCATACACCTCGAACAGATTCAGACATCCATTCATACATTCGCACACTCCCATTTTACCAGTGCACATTTAAATATTGACTCCCGTGAGCAACAAATTGAGGGTAATTAAATTGAAATATCAAGCAAAGCCTGTACGGACATTTCTATCAGCCCTTACTAAAACGTATGAGAAAAGTTACTTAAATATCATAACGAACCGAGAGATTTAATAAAAATCCGTTTTCAGGTAAAGTGATTTAGTTTCTTTACTCACTATCTTACCGCTAGTTAAATAATCGCAGTAATTGTGTGGTGGAACTAATGACGTCACTTCCGGCGTGCGCGTGCGCCCGCGGACACGGAACTTCAATTTCCGGTTTCGCTGATTCTCCCTTTATGACGCCAACATGGTTTCTGTTCTCTTATTAACTACTTAAGTGTATAGTGTAAGGTATGTTTTATCAACAATAAGTTTTCTGTTTTCTATATATGTAGCTATATCGAATACCTGCAAACCTTACAGTTTATAAAAAAAACATCTCTGAGGCGTGTGAAGTCTCTCATTATGAGACGAGACCCGTCTTCCACCAGTGGAATAATAAAAAGGGTCGGATAGAATAGATATTGGCTTGAACAAAAGAAGTATCACGCGTGTATATCTTCACACTAGGTTCTTTATTGGGTAGGCAGAAAGCACCGACTGACAGACCGACAGAACTGACTTACTCCGTTTTTTTTTCCACTTAGTAGTAGGTGTAATTCTGAGGGCTCAAATGGGTGGCTGTAGATAAATATAGATGACATTATATCTGGACACTAATATTAGGTATAATAATACTTTATACGAGAGCAGCTCATTTATTTTTAGACGCCCTTGCGAGTGTCTCAGTTTCATATAGTTTAATCTATCTATATAGTTTAGGGCTATTTGTAACAGATTACAAGGCTACTGTAGTCATTTGAATATGTTCCGTATTTATTTTATTTAAAATCTTTATCAAAACTTTTTTTTTACTATTTCTGTCTACCCTATTCAAGAGCCGGAATGATGACATAAAAATAATAAGAATATTATCGTTTATTCTATTGATTTTTATCGACAAATCAATTCAATTTAACAAACACAAATTTCATTCGTTTTCCACGGACAAATTTAAATTTTCGTATCAATTGAGAGAAAATGTATATAAGCAATATGTACTTAATTGCTATTTAAACATCTTAAGAGAATTTGTATATCCCTACTGATCCGAAAAGAAGCAGCTGATGGAGTTTATTTCAGAACTCGCCAAATTACCGAAGTGTTAACAGGAGAAACAAATGACCTGAAGGAGAATAGCTGAATGAAGGCAGAGGAGTGTAGTGCACTACCGCGGTTCACCAGTAACGTTTACGTCGCACCATGGAATAGGGGATGAGCCACTAAGACAATTTAACCAGAAAAAATTCTAAGTTAGAAAAATCCAGTGATAACCGACTCGATATTCGGAACTAGTTATTCTCGATCAACAGTCGGGCCTACACACTCCATCAACGGGACAATGAGAACAAAACAAGTTAAGCATTTATTATTAAAATACCTATATTCAACAAGCCTATATTCAACGAGCTGCCATGGACGCTGGGATGATTCAGAATTATTTTATTACCGTTATTTAATTTGTTCCACTCAGTTCGTGTGTAACTTCGTGAAACATATGGCGATTCTCACAAATACACGGGACTTGGGTTTTAAAATCGTGTGTTTTAATAAATTATTTTTCACACACTCATTAATTAATATTACTTATTAATATTTATAGAAAACACAGAAACCGTATTATTTAACTTACAGGCGTACGTAAAATTATATATTATGTGTAAGGACTAAGGATAAATACAAAAGGATGTATAAAAATACTGCAACGTATGACGACTGCCTCGTCGGTCGAGTGACTTGCAAGCGCTACTACCGATCGGGAGGTCCTGGGTTCAAATCCCGGGTCGGGTGCTATAAGATTTTTCAGATTTAGAATTTCTAGTAGTGACTCGGAGTCTGGAATTGTGCCCGGTGTATGGCAATAAGCTCACCACCTATTCCATGGCACTTGGATGTAACTGGTGAAACGCGTTAGTGTACTACACTCCTCTGCCTACCCCTTCGGGGATTACAGGCGTGATGTTACTTAAGTATGTAGCTAAACCGGTAATGTTAATGTTTGTTTAGAATCCTTGACAATAAATTGACATTTAATAGAGGCCATTGGTAAAAACGTTGATATTTCTATTGATCAAATGTATGCTGAAACAGATCAGAAAAAAGTATGTTAATTTTTTATCATGATTAAATCTCAAAGCTTTTACCTTCTAATAAAAGTAGAGATGTATGGTGGCAGAGATAAATCGGTAAACAAGCAAATGTAATAGCAATGTGAAGATGTCAACACAGTACGGCTTCAGCAATTCAGTTCAGAAGACAATCAAATTTGACCCATTCAACATCTCCCACCTACTTTCCATATAAACAAAATTATAGAGGTATTCCGTTGTACGCGAATCACGGGGAAATTATCTCAAGGATTTTTAATAATATTATAATAAGCAACACAGATGAAGTCGAAAATTTATTTTTTCATTCTACATCTAGAGAATTGCGGGGATTTTCTCTAACAAACTTCGAAGTGCATTCCTGACAGCGGGGGTGCGAGAGTCAAGTGATGATGTATCGGTGAATGGAGGGCGTTGATTAATGACTTATGGCAGCTTCCGGTGGAAATAAATGTATCATCGCTGCTGAGATGTAGGAAAAAGTTAAAAAAACTAAGATTTTTTAAAATTTCAAACTAGCGCTAGGAAAATAATTTCTTCAGTTTTATTTTTCTTTATATTCCAAGGAGTTATATTTCTATTTATTGAGTGATTGAACATTTGTTTCCTTCTGTTTGTTTGTGTTATTATTTGTCTTGTAATTACGCCCGTGGCAATAAATGTAAAAATTGTATGCCTGTAATAATCCGTTTTTTTTATTTTTTTTTATGATCCTATGTGTTAAAGTTTTATGCCATGTAAGGGACCCGATGTGTTGATGTAGCAATATAATAAAAATAAAACCGGTCACAAACTTAGCGCTTTTAATCTATTTGAAACTAATAATCGTGCAAATTTTCAGTACGAAATTGGTAACATTTCCACAAATCAATGTGTAATTGATCGTATGACACCATTAGGCGTGGACAGCCATTATAGATTTTCCATTAAGCTCGCAAACTCGCAGCCAGCGAGGATTTAGCCAGGTCAACTTACAGCCCTGGGCGGTTGCTAATGGATTGTTATTGTCGCGCGGAAAATTATTTCACTGAGCACTTTTTATATACATATGTGTATTTTAGCCAAAATACATATTAGCGTACATGACCTTGACGGGTGTAGAAAAACGAAACGAGTTGATCAGGATCATAACCAATAGAAGTTATTAGTCACTATCTACCTATACGGGATATAAGCGTAACATATAGCGTATATGTGTAAAGAATTTAATCTTGTCTTATATGCATATATTATAATTCTCGTGTCACAATGTTAGTTACAATAGTAATAATTTACCTAATACCTGTACCCAGGAAGACCTAATGACTGCCAGTGATGAGGCAGTCAGCGTGGCAAAATTCTGGGCTAAAAC
>DWME01003301.1:0-18632 GCA_018244795.1 Parelbella ahira ahira | reverse complement strand
CGCCGCCGGCCGCCAGCCGCCGCGCCAGCCGCGCCAGCCGCCGCGCCAGCCGCGCCAGCCGCAGCGCGTCGCGCGCGCTCGCGCACAGCGTCGTCAGGTGCGTCTGCAGCTGCAGGCTCGTCAGCCGACCTGCACCCGCACACTTATTTCAACATGCTACGAAAGGACGCTACGATGCGAGGATACAGTGGTACAGTGGGGTCTGTGAATAACGAACGTAATTTTATTGTGGAATTGACGATCCCTATTCCAGAATTTTGTCACGGATTTAACCTAATCGAGGTCGGTTGCGAAATTCTTTAAAAAGACTACGTTTCGGAATCCTTACGCATCGCTCACCAAACAGCAAAGGCAGACTATTATTTATGTCTCATCGCTCCCTGTAATATTATCCAATAATCCTGTTCATAAATACTTTGTTCCCTTTTTTTTCACTTTCATACTCGAAACGGGTTAGTATATTTTTAAAATTGTGTAATAATTTCTAAGCTTTTAAATAGAACATACCTAAACCAAAATCTACCAACACGGGATATATGATGGCATGTTTGTCGAGCGGTACCCCGCAGGACAGCAGCAGCGTCTTCAATAGCTCCGTGTGATTGATTTGTATCTTCACTTTGAGCGAACACTCGGCCGCCGCGCGACTGGCTACCACCAGCAGCTCTGCGTCCGACCACAGCGAGTCTGGTATCAATGAAAACAATACAAAGATTTTGAGAAATTTTATGCATTAATTCTATATGTGCTAAAACTAGTTTCTTCGATGGTAACAATAAAAATATCATGAGAAACTCCATACACTACATCTCCATTAGTTCTCTATGTATAACTGCTTTGTTTCATATAAATAACAGAAGTCACATGAATGGACGTATACACATGATGATGACATGAGGTTATTTAAAAAAAGCACAAAGAAAACTCTTTTCAAAACCAGCAAAGGATTGGGCGATGACCGAACTGTGACCACTTACTTACCAGCAATTGGCTCGTCTGATAATTAAAAAAAATACCTTCGCTCGTGATGGGGGTGACGATATCAAACGCGCACTCGATCATGTCCCGGGGATGGAACCCCTTGACGGTCCGATCCGTTTCCCGGTACACCCGATCCACCACGTATCGTCGCATGTACTTCGTTCCCGAGTACGCTGTATATCTAAAATGTACATATTTGTAAGAATATTTATCTATTATATTTAGCCATGGTATTCAGAAGGTGTATTTCAGTTTCCCCTTTGAAACTGCATTAACTCCTCACCGAGCGAACGGCAGCCTCAGATCGTGCGGCAAATGGCACACGTAGCCCGATGACGTCATCACTTTAACTGCACTATGACATTGGTCCCAACGGGACGCTCTGGGTGTAAGCAGCGGCGGCGAAAACTCGGTAGCACCGTGGCTTCTGAATACCTGAGTGCAAAACAAAAGGTAAAATATAGATCCAATAGCCCAATGCAAAAAAATTGACAAATCAAGTTTTCATAGAAAATTTAATAAAATTGTAATGTTTAACTGACAACCTAAACAGGATTTTCATGAAGGCTGATACAACGAGATACTGACAAATTCGCGGATGAGTATTAGAATTTTTTTTTATCACAGAAAAAACAAACGTATATCACACAATGAGTGGCCACCACATCATACAATATGAAATCTTAAAGTAATACAAGATTTCAAGATATACGGATATTTACAAATGCATACGTATATCAATTCGATTCCGACCCATTTAACATTTCACTGTTGCAAGTTGCAACACGGGTCTCCTCACGTAATGAAAAGTAGAAATCCATAGTATGCCACGTTGGCCAAGTGCGGGTTGACAGACTACGCATACCTTTCATTTTTTTTATATTAAATTAAGATGTTAAGGCCCACAAATTGCGATTGCAAATTGTAACCTTCGATACCTGTGTATTCCCACTTGATGGCTCAATTTGATCTCATTGTAATTCATAGGAACACTGGAAAGTATCATGCGCCCGGAATGAGAACCATGGATTCAAACCAGTTAAATATATGTACATACCTTAATTAAACAGTCTTGTATCGCAGCAATCATTTCCATGGGCTTGGGCTTCATGCCGCTGTGGTAAGTGAACTCCTCAGCCGGGGACAGCTGCTGCTCGAGGCAGCTGGCCACCAGTCGTTGGTAGCCCCTCGAGCCTCGCTTAGATAACGTATGGTCTAATAATCCGGATAGCGCTCCTTCTGGCACAGCTCTTGGAACATGCTCGCTGGCCAGGAGCTCCGCGCTGGTGGGGCGAAGGTTCGCATCGTGGTCTAATAGCCACCTGGTTCAAATGACAAAAAGACTATTTAAATGTAACACATTTTTTATATAACAAATGCATCAACAGAACATGTACCTACTGCGAATTGATCTGCAAATGAAACATTAAAATTATTGCCAATATCTGTGATGATATTTGCAATAGTTTTAGTGTTCTCCTTGAGAATGATCTTATGACATCGCTCACCCTAGCTGCGTCCTACCATATCATGAGATTAAAAGATAAATACGAACCTTATGACATGAATTTGTTTAGAGTTATCGCTCCTCACGAAATCCTTAGGCATGACGACATTCTTGTCCCTGAGGTTGTTCAACACCGTGCACCTCTCGCTGCGCGTCTCGAAGGGCGCGTGGAACATTTCGAATAGAATTATGCCAAGGGAGTAGATGTCCACTTTCTGGTTGTATATCACTTTGGTGGTGGATTCCTGGAGCTCTGGAGCCACGTAGAACACTGTTCCTACCTGGAAGTCATAAATGCTTTGTTTTGTGAAAGAAAAACTAAAAAATCTCTCAATACCAACTTGTTCTATAACCTTACCTAACCTAACCTAATCGAATGTACAAAACATCAAAGCTCAAGTCAAACCCAAAACTTTCGCACAGCTAACTAATTTACCCACAAGACTAATTGAAAAAATACAGCAAAGGAAACACTTGTTTACCTTTCCAGTCAGCAACCCCTCATCTTCCTCTTGGCTTTTAGGTTTGTCTGAAAATATAATTTATTTATTTAATATATCGCCAACATTCTATAGGTACACTAAAACTTTTTGTAAATATGACAAATGGAACAGCGAATTAGTTCCTGCTAAATGTCAGAACAGTGCAGGCGATGGCGACATGATATATCTCATTTTACAATAAATACATATATGTATTATAAAAGTATTATATTATTGCGTTACATATTATTACAATCGATAATCAACAAGCTTCCTCTGAGCACTAAGGTCGTGTACACATTAGAAGATGATGTGTGTGTAGTATCCTATTCATACATACCATCAACGGGTAGTCCAGTTAAAACTTTCGTTGCTAAGCCAAAATCGCCGATCTTGACATGGTCGTTAGAGTCCAAAAATATATTCACTGGTTTCAAATCTCGATGGATCATGCCTTTTTGGTGAACATGGGCTAGACCTGCAACAATAGAAATTATTGTATTAAATAAATTATTTGAAGGTGTTTGATTTAAAAATGTTTTTCTAGATATCTTGGATCCTATCGAAAAACCATTATATTGGAGAGAAATTAAATATCCCCCCCACCCCCCGTCCATAAGTACATTATAATATACCTTCTAAAATCTCTCTAAACAACCGCCAAGCTCTGAAATGCTCTTGATACAAGCCATTGTCGATAGCGTGTCTCAACGTGTTCTTCTCGCAGAACTCCATCTGAATGTACAGCACTTGTTTCAGCTGGGTCCTCGTGGATTCCGAGGTGTCTTCTGTGGGTATCGATAGAGACTTGTTTGAGTCCGCCTCGAACTCTATGTCGCTGCTTGAATCGTCTTCTGGCCTTTGAAATTTTAAATACCAAAAAAAATCACATTATTTTGCTCGTCTCCGACAACACATGGCAGTTAGCAACGTCTTGAATGACACTATAAAAGTGTTTTATCGAATTCCTTTATACAGACACACACACACAAATACATGTACTGATGCACGCACACATGTACGCACACGTATTAATTTTTCAAGATTACAAGGTTGAATAACAATTTCACTAATCCATTCCCATTAACGAAAGTTACGCTATTGACGAACGTAATTTGTAACACCCAGATTAATTGTCTTAGAATACCATACATTTTGTACATTGTTACTTCCAGGTGATAATACTGCCTTATAAGTCTAGTGATTAATTATTTTTTAACAAACTTAAAGGTTGCGGAGGGCAATAGCGTGGAGCAGCAAGAATTTATACATAGTAAAACATACTTCATGATGTTAAACCAGGAGTCCGCTTCGTCGTCGCTCTCCTCTTCGCTCTCCGACGATTCGTCTCGTAACTGAACTGGTCCGTCTGACATCGACCAGTTCAACTGAAAAATACATAGCAATTATTTTTTTCTATTTGTCTAAATGTTGTTGAACTTATTGGCCTTCACAGCTTCACCCGGTTTGGTGCCGGGCCCATATGGCTCCGCCAAGAATTATGGGAGAGTAGCAGGATAGGATGGAGGCCCGGCAGCGGACTGAACCTCCGACTCTGCTCAGCGAGAGGGAAAGAACGGACTGTGCGCCCAACCCGTGGGCGTCAATATAGCAAAAATTAGTGATTGGCGCCTTTATCGGCGGTCTCAATATCTTGAGTCTCAATGAATACGGAACTTTTGTGAGAGAGGAGATCGTTAAGCCCAATGTTCCACACTGACGAAGTGCTGATTTGTAAACTTCAAACGCATTAGGGAACATTACTAACAACTCTATGATGTACAGATTTTCTCACGATTTATTTCTTAAAGCAATAGAAACGAGGGTAAGTAGCCTACTTTCTATACAATTTCATTGACAACAAACAAATTAGAACAAATAAAATCTAACGAACGAATGTATGTACGAATAAAGGATAGATCATTTTCACTCACCTTGACTTCCTGTCCGAGTTTAGCGACAACATCCGCGAGACTATCAGCCTCCCTCCTCTTAACTGGAGTTTCCAAGTCACTGGATTCCTCTATGTGTCTAGAATCTTCTACTTCTGTGTCCGTAATGGTCTCGATCCAAGCGTTATAGTACCGTACAACGTTCTCGTGGTTGAGACGCGACAGAAGTTTGACCTCTCTTGTTATCTTCTTGTTCAATTCAACGTTTTTAGGATTCAGTTTTACGTGTTTTATCGCGTAGAAACCGCCGTCCAGTTTGTTCCGAACCTAAGCATATACGGTCCATGTTATATTGGCAAATTGTTAATGATTTGATTTTTTCGAGCTATACACACGCACGCACGTGCGCACGTATGCACGCACGCGCACACACCTTTAGAATTTCCTACATATTAACATGTTTTTAATTCTATTATGATAAATCAGTTCCTATCAGCCCGCTGCGTTGGATTTGAAAATAAAATGACTGTGTGAAGCTCTACAATTACTGATTAATTGGATCTTAACAGTTACATAATTCTATTAGTCATATTTTAAACAGCTAATCAAAAATAGGAATTCACCTTTAAAACATCCCCAAAGGCGCCTTTGCCGAGCCAAGCGAGAATTTCGAAATCAATATTGAGACGAGAATTACCATTTGCAAATGTACTGATCGTATGTATCCTCTTAACGCCGTCTTCTTCCTAAAAACGACAAAAAAATAAGTATTAAGGGATCTTCTTTTAAGTAAAAAACGTAATATAACGTAACATCACGCCAGTAATTGTTCAAGGGGTAGGCGAAGGAGTGTAGTACACTTCCACATTTCAGCAGTTACGTTTTAAGTCCCATGGAATAGCCTAATAGCCTATTGTCATACACTGGACACAAACTCAGACTTCAACCCACTACTAGAAATTTTTACTGGAAAATCTATTCCAGAAAATCCAAGTTAGAAAATACAATAGTGGCCGACCCGGGATTCGAACCCAGAACCTCTGAATCACCAGTCGCGTTTTGCAACCACTCGACCAACGAGACATTCACGAGGCAGTGACGAAAAACGTGATGTCGCACCTGTAACCTTCGAAGGTAGGCTGAGGAGTGTAGATCACTCCCACGTTTCACCACTTACAAAACAAGACGTAAAGTTCAATATAACTTTGCTCAGTAAGTTCCATACTATTATTAATCTATTTAGAAACATATTGACCTCAGAGTCGGTTTCGCCGTTCTCCAAATTATTGTTATTGGGCGATTTCGAGGGAGCGTCAGTCAGGAAACCGTGATTGGCCATCTGCTCCGCTGACCATTGACAATGTTCATCTTCGGTGAGACACCTGAGCACAAAGGTGTACTATATTGTCCTATTTAAAAAAAACTTAACATAACACGTGTAATACCCGAAAGGGTAGGCAGGGGAGTGTAGTACACCCCCATGTTTCACCAGTTACATTTAAGTGCTATGGAACATGTGGTGGTTATCCTATTTGTTTATTTCATTATACTATTTATATGAAATTCGCATATCGCATTTCGCTGAATATTCGCATTCGAATTCGCGAATGTCGATAGCAGATATTCGCATTCGCGAATATTCAAAAAATGACATTCGTACATCACTACTAGGTATACAAAAGGCAGCCTTCCGGCTATCAGAACGATCTCTTCTAGGCAATCTTCAGATAGAAGAGATGAAAATTAATAGTATGGCTCTAGTACGGTTGATATGATCAGTAATAAACAATCTTACAGTACTAACAAATATTAATTTATAAAAAAAAACTCTAAGGCGTGTGAAATCTGCCAACCCACACTCGTCCAGAGTGATTGACTATGGCCTTAACTTTCTCATTGTGAGAGGAGACCCATATTTCAAGAGGGGAATGATAAATGGGTCAAATGAAAAATTATAACACAAAACGTAATATTTCGAGGATATAAAAAAGATACCTTGAAAAGAAGTCTTTAGCAGCGCTGGGCAGATCCGGTGGGATCTCTTGGCTGGTTTCTTTTGAGACGATAGAGAGAAGGACTTGCGCTGCCGCGTACACGTCTTGCACTTTAGTTTGTCTGTGGACACAAGTAAATTTAGTATACTATCTATCATGTCTATCCCACTTCTAGTATACTATTATGTTTATCCCGCTTCTAGTATACTATTATGTCTTGCCATACAACTACTTATCAGATAATATTTATTAAAGTATGTAGAATGAGCTTCCTCCTGAGGTAAATTAGTAGATATTGCATAACGGGAAATCTTAGAAAGTGACTTAAACGTAACTGCTGAAATGTGGGAGTGTATTACACTCCCCTGCCTACTTGGGGGATTACAGGCGTGATGTTCCGTTTTTAGGAAGTGAGAATAGTCTGATATTGGCAAACACAACCAAGTGTTGGTTTCTGCTCATTCTTATACCAAAATCATGTAACATACGTTTCACCAATTACGATTACGTCCTATGGAATACCATTACTAGAAATTCTAAATGAGAAAAATCCAATAGTCGGCAACCCGGGTCTTGAAACCAAAACCTCCCGATCGACAGTCGCGCCTGCGACCACTCAATTGACGAGGCTACCAAAGTCACTAATAAATAATCCCCAGTTAATGGAATGTCGGGAGAACCTGTCCCTGTTCTTATGAGGTTAAGAAAAGGTTACGATATTTGTAGATATTAATGAAATGTATCTACTTAGCTTATGATATGATAAAGTTAAAGATATATGTACATATGTATATTTGAATCACTATCAAATTAAATAAAAGATTAAGCGTGATCAGTTAGAGCGAGTATTCATGACAAATGTTTACTAGTATATCTGTAATCTGAATTGAAGAAGACTGTCGATGACGTACCGGTGTCACGGACAGTTGAGGAACGTTGTAGAATATAATACCCACTCCTCCTTAACAAGATACTATAAGAGCGTACAAAATAACCCAAGTATTAACAATTAGTGTTATCAACTCACCTGTCACAATAATTATCTCTGTCGATGATCTCACACAGTCTAGAATCCAAGCTCGCCCCCACCAGCTTCACCGCACCGGTCTCCTCCAAAAACACATTCTCACTTCTCACATCTCTATGCAACACACCGACACTGTGCAACTCTTGCAACGCACTGAACACGCCCACGCCCACTTGTCTCAACAGTCTCAACGCCTCCAACTTATCCCCGAACGTCCTGCATTTGATCTGTAGATATTTTAACGACGCACCAACTATGAAACTCCTAAACAAATATATATCGTGTTTCCCAGTCCGTTTCGACTCCGTACCCCATTCCATGGCTATATACGGCACTAAGTGAAGATGTTTGAATCGCACGGTCGCTCTCAAGTCCTGCTGGAGGGCCGACAGCTGGCGGTTCCGCGTTTTTAAGTCCGAAGCGGGTGGCAAGCACCATTTCTTAGCGACGATCTTCTGACCGTCATCGTCGATAGCCAGGTATGTGGTCGACCCGGTCACGGAGTGACCTGGACAAATAGGTATGAAAGATAGACACTTATGACACACAGATAAATGAACGGATTTTTTATGGGTTTGGAAACAAGTGTTTGGATAGAGATCATGTTTTTCATTAAGACAGGAAAAATTAAAGAAAACCGCTCGGTTCGAAAAACAATTTCGCAACTCGTCACGTTTCTTTATTTTCCATAAACAGGTAACAGGTCGACGGGTCAGCTGATGATGATAAAATATTAACACTAATCTTCTCTATAATGTTATCTACAGTGCAAGAGGTATTTTAAACCGCATTTGACCAGTACATCCTACTATGGTCTTAATCATCATTCCCGAGAGCCGAGCCGACCAATGGAACAAGACAACGGCCGATGATGATGACGATCACTGACATATTGACACATTGAACGTGAGTACGCGTCAAATATAAAAAAAATAAGTAATACATCTCACCTATACAATTCCCCACGTACACCTTCTTATTGTTTCGCTGGGTGTATCTGAACACTTGCATGCCTTTGCTGTCACAGGTGCAAGCGACGTTCGCGTCGCGACTCCGCGATACCTTCTTGGCTGGCGACAGCTTGTCATCCGCGTAGCTGGAACGAACAAAACAATGTTGACTGACTGTCTGTGTGCGTGCGTGTGTGCAATAAGACTTGTTGCAGTACTTGTACTAAATTCAACTGTAATTTAAAGTCGGTCGAAGTATATAGACACCCGCTACGAGTAATGGCTGAACTTATTTTCGTTACTAAAATAAAAAACTTCAAGCAACCAGGTTTTTTACTTTTGTAATCACCGCTACAAAACACGGGCGCTATACTGCTACGCCGCTGCGGAAGACTTCTAAAATATTGCGTTCCCCGCAGGCAGTGGTGATAACACACTTATCATGTTTTCTTATGCCTGTTAATTAGTATCTGTGTATTACTAATACTAAAAACCGGCGTTAATGTACCATACTCTACTGTCAACATACATTATTATAACTTACTACAGCAACTTTGGCGCATCGCCCTGACCGTCGTCTTCGATCACCTTGCTGGTACTGGACAGCCGCACTCGTCTCCCACCACTGCGGAGAGCCTCTTGTCGACGTTGAATCTCATCTTTTGTCTTTTGCCGCTGAAAATAGATTATAGATTCGATCATTTCATTAATTTATGGCATGGGTTTTTTTGTTTTAGACCAAGTGGGAGTGTTGCATTTAAATAGTATTATATGAGGCATTCCATAATAATCCTCAGTGTTAACACCATATCTGTGACTGACTTCACTTAAATCATTATAAACACTTTCATTGTTCCACTGTTAAACACAAGACCACTTTCAAAATGAGAAGGATTAGGCTACTTGTATTATACTTGATTTATGATAACTGATTTTCTTCTTATAAGTTGACCTGCTTGCAATAACAATAATTATAAGTACTTGCCTCTACACTCTCAGTAACTTCCATATCGTGCTTCATCAATTTCTCCATTTCAGTCTTCTGCTTTAACATCTCATCATAGAAGGAAAGTGTTGGCTTATTGTGGTCATGTAGAAATTGCTGGAATAATAATATCAGATATCAGCTTGATTCTATGTAATAAAAATTATATCAATATATACATAACTCAGACTCTGCCATTATATCCCAAACTAGATATAGTATATTTTATGGTAAACAGACCATTGTTATATGGTTTATTGACTAATTTTTGCTCTGTGCTGAAACAACCATGTAATTCATGGTACATAATTAAATTTATTTAATAATGTTAATAAATGATATGTGAAAAATTGTAATAATTAGAATATGAAAATTTCTATCAATAATTTAATTAAATGACAATTTGTTTATAATTGTCCATAAATTATGCCATTTCTTGTTTGGTCACGATTTTTTTTCTCTTCTGCGGCTCGGGAGCTCGGCTTCTTACAATTTGATTTCCCGTTTACCACCTCAGGGATAGGTAGTGGCTGAAAAACAGAGCTACGCAAGACAAATTATGAAGGTCTTGAGTTAGCACAAAGCTGAGCCATTCTCTTTGGTTTGGTTTTTTTTTCTATATAATTTTTTGTTATACATTGGTTTTTTTTTCTATATAAGTAATTTTTTGAATTTTTGGTGTTAGGAAAATGTTTGTTTTTATGTAACTTTACTTTTGTTTATCATTTTTGTTTGTGTGGCAATAAACGATTTTATTATTATTAACCACTTGGGCTCAACATACAAATACTTCTGGATGGTAATTTTTTCAGGATTGGGGAAATAACCACTGCACCATCAGGTTAGTTAATGGTAACAAATGTGGCATCACACCTATAATCCCAGAAGGGATAGGCAGAGGAGTGTAGTACACTACCATGTTTCACCAGTTACATTTTTTAATATGTACTGTCATGCAACAAACCATTTATTCACCAAACTATTCATTATGCACCAAACAAACTATTTATTTTATTTTGTTCTGATTAAATTTATTTATTATAGTAATGAATTTGAATTTAATCATACCTGTACATGTTGTGCCAATTGAAAAATCATCACTTCGCCACAAAACTTTATAGCCATTTCCTTCAATTCACCCAATAATTTATTAGCATTGTCATTTGATAGACCTTGTATTTTTATTATTGATATTGCTGGTGGCCTGTAGGATTAAAGAAGTATACTTCAAGTTGTCTTCTATTATGGCAATTGAACAGATTGGATTGTTGACTTTGTTCATTCCTTGTAACCACTTATAAAGAACTGTCATTAACCTTTCTTGTATTCACCTTCATAATAAAATTATCAGCATGTTTAAGTCCACTGGTAGACAAAGCCCTCTTCTGAGGACAATTTGCCCACAATCCCCACACTGGGAATGCAAGTTTGACATCAGAAAACACAGCTTCCTTCACTGTATACACTACCGTGTACTATAATGTGATATTTACATATTTATAAATGATGAATACAAAAAAGCTCACCAGATCCATAAGAATAGAGAAATTTGGCATCACTTCTCTCTGCCTACTACACCAAATAGAAAGGTATATTAATATTTACATATTTGAACAACATTAGGGGAACAGTAGGGCCAGTTTTTGTAGCGTTCGAAATTGTCTGGTGGTATAATCTTACATATTATAACATAAAACAAGAGTTAGGTTCGCATACATGCAAATAATTACACATATATAGAACTTACTGATTTGATATAACAACGTTTCACTCAGTAAAATAAGCAATGACTAACACAAATTTATAAATTAAGAAGTACATGCAGGTGTTACGTGTCAATCAAATTGGGGATTTTTAATTATTACCTAAATGCATTATTGACATTTTTTTAATAAACAGAAGATGATGCATACTTCTCTGGATAGTTATGGCAACACATAAATTGAACAGTCACTGTACAGTGGCTTCCCATTGAATTGTGCAAGGGTTCTAATGTTATTGACACATCCAGTGGACGAAACTCGTTCCACACAGCCTTACGACGGTTGTCTACTACAGCATCTCCATAAATAGCCTGAAAATGGTCAAAGTGATTTTTTAATATGGGATTTTCTACTTTGAATGTTTATCTTATAAACTGTTTCTTATCATATCATATTAATAAATATTACTGTGTACGAGAAACTATGCAATATCTTGTCTTCCATCACATCTTGGTGCCTGAAATTCAAAATATTCGAACAATGTATTTTACCAGTGATGATGTATGGAGCCAAGATGAGGCCCTTTACTATGACCTTCATACACAGGCTCAATGTTACTCAATGAGATGTGGACTGTCCATATCTCATTGAGCAAGCTATGACCGGAATTTCTCTATATGACAACATGAAATGGTGAAATCTGTTGACTAACAAAGAGATACCTCTCAAAATTAGAAATTTGAAGTGGCAATGGACCAGCCACATAACTAGAATGATCAACAACTCATGGGAAAATAAGATCATCAAGTGGTGGCAATATCTCAGTAAAAGGAGTATAGGTCGGCCTCCTATCAGGTGGTCTGATGACCTAAAGGAAACAAAAGGAAGCTACTGGATTTGGAAGGCCTAAGACCAGAAGAAGTGGTACCAATTAAGGGAAGCCTACATTCAGCAGTGGACATTCCGAGACTGATGATGAATCAACATTTACCAAAACCAAGTATTTCTAATAAAAAATATTATAATAATACTTTGGTAATTGCCGCTTAGGATGAAACTTCACATTTTATTATTATTAGAAGAACGTATTTTTTTCAGTCATTTTCCTAAATTTACACATGGACTCATAGATAATGTTAAAAATGAATTTCATTATATCTACAGATAAAGTTTTTAATTAGCTGTTATTCAGCTAAGGATACAACACTTTATTTATATGAATGTCGGCAATAAGTAACTACATTTATCAAAACAATCAAGTAACTCTGACTATTATTTTGAACCTTTTCTTGGAAGCTTTTTAATCTAGAATATTATGCAACATAGGCAAAAATAAATATAATACAAAATATAAAACCGGTGACTCAATAATGTCCAAATAAATATAATTTTAAATTTAGAATTGAGCGCCACCTCAAACTTTGGTTATCTGGTTGAATATAAGTTTTAAAAAAGAGTACACACTTGGAGAGCAACCATTTCGTTATTCTGACGTTCTTCTGGCGTTTCATCACACATTTTGAATGTGATATTAAAACATTTTTGTAATCATAATTGAAAAAATACAAATGCATTGAACGGTCTTTTCGCTTAGTACACAAGATACTCTTATTGACTAATAAATAGTGACATTAGTTCATCAACTGTCAAATGTAAGCAGACGTACATGACACCTGTCGTTTGTGTTTTCGAGTTACCTGCATCAAATTCCGCTTATTTGACTCTACATCATTTTATACTGTGCTCTTAGGGGTTGCTGCCTCGTTGGTCGAATGGTTGCAAGCAAAACCGCTGATCGAGACATCCTAGATAAGCGGAGCTAATAGATGAGCTGGAATAATTGTTCAAAACGAAAAATAAAACAGCCAGAGTTTGATATTTATGATAATTATTTTCTATTAGGAAGGTATTAGAAACTATGCATAGATGTGTTAAATCATCTTCATAAAAATATTTTCCAATTAAGTGCACCAAACAGCAACGACCACCTTTTGATATAATTATTTGTTTTTTAAAGAATGTTGAAATTCGTGTAACCAAATATATTGTTTTAAGATCAGCTGTTTTTTTTTTGCTTAAGAAAATACATCGAATAAATCAACAATTTTTGGAAACATCGGATCGATTCGGTGCATAGTACCATAAACATCGAGTGAATTCGATACATCGATGTTTATAGAATTCATACCTGTCATCTTCATTAGCACCGTATCTGTCATGTAACGTAGATTATAAAGCTCGTTTCTGCATTGAGCCCTTAATTTTGTATTTCTGCGCGTTTTCTCTGCAAATATCATTCTTGAAAATTAAGCATTTATATGTTGTTTAATTATTTCATGTACATTCAGTTATAACTTACCGTACATAGCAAACATGGACGCCAAGTCGTACCTCTATTCTTTTTGCGGTAAAAAAAATATTATACCTCAATTCAACATTCGTGCGACAGGTAATATTTTTATTTAAATGCCCTATTATAGCGTGCAAAGATATTTGAGCATATCTGTAACGTATTCTTTTATGCCACATTTATTGAGCACATCGTAACTATAGTAAGGAAGTCCTTCAAGGGGTTAGGCTTTGTATTAAGAAATGTTCATGATCTTAACACAGAACACATTGTGCATCTTTTATATAGTACACTGGTAAGTTTGAAGCAAGCGCTAGTATATGGAAACCTCATGAATTTACTTATGAGCTACTGCTGGAAAAAGTTTGAAAAGCATTTTTTAGGTCCCTTTGTAAAGGCAAATTTGGCTACTATCCTTTTATGTATCTAACAACATTTCTCTTGGGATGCACCAAATTTAATTCATTGAGAACTCTGAGAGCAAATGATCAATTAGTAATGACTTGTAAAATCTTTCGAGATATGATTGACGCTTCCGACCTTCATAATGAGCTAAATTGGCTAAATTTTATGTTTCTTATCTTTTACATTTATTGTAGGAAACATCAAATACTTAATGTTCCTCTCAATCAGACAGTTGCACACCAAAACTCCCCTAAACCATGAATCCTGAACTATGAACTCCCCTGAATCCCCTTCTTTAAACACCCTGATTTTGACCTATTTATGGACAAATGGAGGAAAATTTTGAATAAATGTTTACATTTTTGTAAGTCATTTAGTCTTGTTAACACCTACAGATTTATCTCTCATATATTTTAATATATCCATAATTAATTTGTATTTTAATGATTAATCTATGGAATTTTTGGTATTGTGTTGTATATATTATTATGTTAATTGATGTAAATGATTTTTTAATCATGTTAATTGACAGTAAACAAATAAATAAATTAATGAGTTTGTGCTCTTCTGAAAGTTGACTTGTGGATAAAATACTAAACTTGCTGTTTATACTGCAAAAGCTATGATAGAAATGCAACAGTTATAAAATTGCCTGCAGGCCCCAAACATCGCCAACGGTTCTTGTGTGAGATCCGAGTGGATGGCTACTCCTATGTGGCTATTGGCAACTCAGCTAATAAAAAAGAAGCTCAGAAGAATGCATCCCGAGATTTCTTAAACTTCCTAGTGCGAAATGGGGACCTAAATGCCTTAGAGATTCCTGAAGATTCCTCAATAGCATATGAACCCAACTTTGCCAAGGACTCCTTGGACCACAAGGGGATTTTCCAGCCACCTCCTAAGCCTCCTGTTCAGAGACCAGTTTTTGAGGTAAAATAATTAATTGTATAGCCAATGGGCATAAATGAACACAACTCTTATGTGTTGAAAGAGTGTATGTATTTTTATATGACAAAATCCAATAATAGACCATATTATTATCATCCATAAATTTTTTCAAGTGTCTAACTCTTCCTCTTGCTATCATGTGGCCTCTGTTACACATATTTCCTTTATTACAAAAACATGTTACTTGGAAGATTGTTTTTTTTTTGCTGTTGATATCACTTTGAATAGTATTAATTTGCTCAACAGTCACATAATTGTTAAATAAGCAAGCAAGTATTTAAATACAAAGCCTACCATAACATTGTGTTTAAACATGTGTGTGTTTAAACACATGCCATCATATGGATGTAGCATACATAATGGTTCTTAGTGTTCTACTGTGCTAAATATGTATAAGGTATGGTTTCAAATGTTTTGTTCAGATCCATACAATATTTATCTATTTATTCATCCTTTATTGTTGGTAACAAAGGGGGGGCCTAATGCCGTGGCTTATACTAGAAATTTTAGGTTTGGAAAATCTGATAGTACCTAACCCAGCAATTAAACCCAGGACCTCTAATCAGCAGTTAAGGTTTTCATCACTCAACTGACAAGACAGTATCTAGAGTTCAATTTATTATTTATCTAGTTATCATAGGGTAAGTTCTGACCAGTTGGAGAACAGGCACAATTTGCATTTCATTGAACTGTGTAGGCTATCAATTTCAAAGAAGTGAAAAATTGCATTTTACACCCTAATAGTTGTAACACTGGAAAATTTCAATAAAAATGTGTCCCTTAAAATTAATAATTTTTTGGAAAAAATTACAGGCAGGTACTGGTCCCGAGTCCATGGGTAAGGCCTACCAAGCCTATGGTGGTGAGAACAGCAAAATGACATACATGGACAGAATGCAGCAGCAAAAAAATGTGGCAGAAGCTGAAGATGTAGATGTGAATTGTAGCTTGCACGGCAACTGGACCATGGAGAACGCCAAATCTAAACTGCATCAGTTCATGCAAACTAATAAGATTAATGCAGATTATGTTTATAAGGGTGTGGGGCCCGATCACACAAGGTTTGTTTCAGAACATAATATGAATCACATGTTTCTACAGTCAGTCAACCAGTCATAGGTAAATAGTGTGGATAGGTCATGAGAAGCAATTTATTTTGGGTGGCCGGGGACAGTTGGCGATGGATGTTCCCCTAAACACTTTCCCAGGGATAAGTCCCCTTTTTAAATTTCAGTCCTATTTAAGGCCAGCAAAGGTACCGGTGTCATTCACTTGCCACAGGGGACACTTACCCCATGTGTCACTTCTATAAAAAAATAAACAATTGTAAGGTCACACTTAAATTATTCAATCATAACTTTACTCTAATTCTGTGATCCTTATTATTTGGGAAACTATAACTTAGAGTACTATAGATATGTATGTATGGCTTACATTCTTTGTATCTCACCCTGACAATCATCTGTATTTATATTAATATCTATAATTATATGGATTCTTGTGTATGTGTCATTTGTATGTGCATACACAGAAGTGACAGAGGTGGGCTATACATTTTTTCACAATCAAAGAATGTAATTTGCTTGTCCAGCAGTTATGTTTTTATAGAGTGATCAAAATGAAGTCATTTTTTGGTTGATGATCAATTCTTAAATGTAAACATGTGCTTGCTCAAGCTGATTATCTACATGTATATTTGTTAGAATTGTTCATTGACATGTTCCCATACATGTTACTTTTAATGCATTGAAAGCCACTGTTTTTTTTAATAAGTTAAAAAAGCAGTGGCTGCTGATATACATTGTTAAACATTCTGGAAGTGATGGACAGTTATATCATCAACTTGTACAGAATATTCATATTTACAGTCAGAAGTGTATTATATAATGATGAAGCAGCAAGCCTATACCCTGTGTTTATAACAGTGCAGCAGTGTGTGTACATATGATTATTCCAAAATATATTTATACTAATACTATACTGCCTACCCCTTCGGGGATTACAGGTGTGATGTTACGTTTTTTTTTATTTATAATGTTGTCCAACAGCATGACAGTTATGATAATAATAATGCTTAACATCACGCCTGTAAGCCTCGAAGGGGGTAGGCAGAGGAGTGTAGTACACTCCCATGTTTCACTAGTTATGTTTGCATCCATTAGTATAGGTGGTGGGCCTATTGCGATACAGATCTTTTCAGCCGCCCCTTGTATTAATGTTGTATTTGGTTCAAAGGTTTATAAAATAGAATATAATGGTTTACAAAATTCTTTTAGCTATGGTAATTAGAAATGGTTAATATTTTGATGGTGACAGGATCTTGGTTAGAACACAAAAATTTTTCTTGTAAAGTAGATGGCCAGCCTTCCAACGAGGACATCCTGGGTTTAAATCTTAGCCTAAGCTTTTTTACAAAAAATGTGCGTTTCTAACAATAAATATCACTTACTGTAACAGTGAAGGATTATATAAAGAAAAAACCTGAACACCTTAGAGTTCTCCAAAGCGTTTTTTAAGAAGTGTGCAGTCTGCCAATCCGCTCTTGGACAGCGTGATACAAGTCTATTGCCTTAACTCTTCTCATTCTGAAATGACCCCTACAGTGTCCAACAGTGGTACATTAGAAAAGTTAATAGTAGATGGTGAATTAAATAATAATAGATCATGAATCAAAAATAATTTATAATAAGTTATAATGTATAACAGTAACCTGTTGGAAGTGTAGTGCCCACTTGTTATATAAACTAGCTAGAACATACATAATATGTACAGTTGAGATTATTCGGGCGACGTCCTTGTACACCCACTGCTCACAATAACCGAATCGAACACAATGTTTGCTAACTCAGACTATAGATACACTGCGTATGTATGAATATCCTGTAGCAGGTGCGTTGGTTGGCGACATCAGTAGTTAATCGTGCAGTTTGACGCAAGTTTAACTTCTCGATCCGTCGACCAGTTTGCAGAGCTTACGTTGTCGTGTCACATCGTAAAACGTGTCTAAGACAAGTGGGAACATTATTGGGCCTCGAATATTAATATTCAATATTTATGTCCCCAGAGCAAGAATGAAATAAAAAACAAGGTTATATTAGATGCAAGAAAAAAAAGCAGTGATAGCCTAGTGGTTAAGAATTCAGCCTCTCACTCCGGGGTCCTGGGTTCAAATGCATGGCGCGCACTTCTTTATAAAAAAGTGCGTTTTAAGTTTAAATATCACCTGTTAACGGTGAAGGAAAAACATCTTGAGGAAACCTGTACACCTTAGAATTTATAAATAAAAAAAATATATTTTCTGAGGTGTGTGAAGTTTGCCAACCCGTACTTAGCCAGCGTGGCAGACTATGGCCTTAACCCTCTCAATATGAGAGGAGACCCATATTCCAACAGTGGAATGACAAATGG
>DWME01003300.1:0-18632 GCA_018244795.1 Parelbella ahira ahira | reverse complement strand
GTCCAACACCGCCGCTGAGTGTACAATAGAAATGAGACCGATGCATAAATAATTTTGAGATTTTTGATGGGCGGGAGATTGGGCGCGGTAGATGAGGCGCCTCTAGTATCCGCGGCGGCGTGCAGCGGCGGGCGGCGCGGGCGGCTACGAGTTCAGGATAACGCTAGTGTTTACGTCCGTGTTCACTGTCAAATGTGTTATCTGTTATGTGAGCAGGTGCGTCTGCGCTGGCGTCGGCGCGTGCGGGCTATTTGTGTCGCGTCGGTTACATAAAACAGTCGTGTTCGTCCTCACCTCCTCTATCTTGAGGCTCTTGCGGACCACCTTGCGGGTGACCGCGGTCTCGTATGTTTCCTCGATTGTCTCCGCCATGGTTGCGATTCGCGGGCGCAGCGGGCGACGCGCGCGGCTGTTACGGCGGTACTGAGCTGCGCCTGGTTATTTTTAGTTTTCAGTCACCGGTTGGCGTGGTTTGCCGGACTCGTTTTAACGACCATAGGTCTCGGGATTTAGGGTGTCGGGAGTTTGGGACACTTCTTACGAATACAAGCTTGTTGAATAGCCTGACGGAGCCTTTGTAAGGTTATTCAAGTGCAACACAGCGTTCCATCAGCTACGGTTTGATAGTATTCTACGTACTGTTCCCTATAACACTCACTAAACCTTATATCAAGCTCGAAAACTAAATAAAAATATTAGTGCATATTTAAATAAGGAAACATTTTCCAAACACTGAAACGCTTGCGTGTACAAGCGTTTCCTTAAATCATGGAACAGTTATAAAGCCCTGAAAGTTCAAATGATTCTTTATGTTTAGGGAATATGTTTGCGACCACAACAGCACAACTCCCATACGTATAAACCTGCCTTATTTTAATAACTATTTATAGCCGCATTAAAAGCCAAAAGAAATATAAAAGAATATTGCATTGGACAAACAGTTTCTTTACTTCTCTGATAGAAAGGTCTATAATTCCGCTGTTGGACAAGCCTTCTTTCAAAATGAGAGGGTTAATGCAACAGTTTGCTACGTGCAAACTTCACTCGAATGCAAGCCTTAAAGAACATTGTTTCTTTGAACTCTAAGTTTTGTAGGTTTCCTTACGACGTTTTCCTTCATCGCTATAGTCGTTTATAATACATTATCTAGGTACCTATGTACCTACGTGTAAGTACTGCGCATACGACGCATTACGTGACGAACAACTGAAACTTGTAAACAAATACGTCTTGTAATAAATACTTCATCGTCTGTTGCCCCGCCGCTGCTATTGACCGGTGAATGATTTTAATTTCCTGTCAAACACTGCCAACGAAAATATTTTCCAATCAACAATGACCCTAATGCAAGAAATAGGAACATTTCACTGAAGATTTTATTAGATTCCATCCGAGGTTTTCCCGGAGCATTCGACATGGGGTTCTTCAAGAAAAGCGCGAAGAGAGCTCTCCTTAAAGCCGGCAAAGCATTGGCCAATCCTTTTGTGTTGCTAATGTCCATAGGCGACACTGACCAGGCAGTTGGCCCGTCTGCCTCTTTGCTAGCCTACATATTAAAAAAAGATTCACCAATGACTGTGTATCAGAGTGTATTGCTCTAGAATTACTACTAGAATACATGTGTTTATGACAATGAACTATTGATCTTGATTTAGGCGATGCATGAACTAAGCGGTCAAAAGTACCTATTAGATTCTCGCAAGACATACTTACTCCTAAATACAAGATTCAAAGTCGAATTCAATTATAAAGCAATGGGTGTTTTCAAGCCTGATCGGTTCCACCAAGCCCGTTGTAAAGAATGTAGGTATACTATCTATCAGAACCATCATAAAACGTTTGGCACGTGCAAAGTAATGTATTTTTATTTGTGACAAATTTCACCGGTGACTAACTGCGATTCGCTGAGTGAATCGTTTTGCACCAGACTGTAACTATATCTCGCAGCTGGCTGTACATGCCTTAAAACAAAAGGTACGTGTCAATGTAACATAATTATTCTGCCACGTTGGCTTCGTGCACTCCTGCGTATTAGCGGATTTCACACCCATTACAAAAAATCATGGAAAGCCTGTAACTTTCCTCACTGCGTTGTCCTTTCCTGTTACAGCAAGTAAAGTAAACTCTGTGGGTGTAAAACAGTGGTTGTTGTATGAAGGTAGTAATGGATGGAGGTAGTAGGTACCTGAAATATTAGATTTAGGTACACTCTTGTTTAAAAAAAGACATTTCTCGGAATAAATTTCTTCAGCGCAAGCAAAGCCACGGGCAAAAGCTAGCGAATTGTTAAAATGTATATTATTAACCAATAACCTAATCGTATGAAGTTATATAAGTTCAAGAGAGAATGCGTAACTGGTGAAACGTGGGAGTGTGCTACACTCCTCGTCTACCTCTTCAGGGACTACAGGAGTAACGTTACTTTTGAGTTCTTTGTGCACGGGTTACTTGTGAAAATGTTTAAAATTAGACTTATTCTTTTATTGCTGTTATTATGTATATATCGTTATTAAATTTTTAATAAAGATTTAATAACGATAGAGCTGTGGATTTTTTTTTTAATAAATAAAATAAAATAAATTAATCCTGATTTAACTTACAAATTTTGTTAACATAATTTATACAAGCTAATCCTATATTAATTTGCAAAAATTAATAATTTACAGATGGCTGATACACAAATGGCTGATTATTTTCACATATTTGTAAATTTCCAAGTGTGAAGGTAACAGATGTGTTGTAACTCTTAAAATTAAAAAAATAACGAAATATAAATTGAAGATACATAGGTATTTAGGAAATAAGACGAGCGAGCCTTACAGCAGTCGCATATAATGTGTAATGTGTGACATATCACCATGGTATTATGAAACTTTATCATCATTATCGTATAATTATATTTCTTTCAATTTAGTTCTTATTTCAGTCACCAGGGGCGTTGACTGCTTACATACTTTCATTGCGTACTTCATGTTAAATATTTTGGTAATAGCTATTTACTTTTATTTCATAAATTTTAACGACTCTTTATTTTTTATGTTCAATTCTATTTGTAACAGAGCTATCGTTGTCATGAATTTTCGATTTGATAATACTTCGATGTCATGGAATCGATTTAATAAGCTTTCGATTTCATACTCTTTCGATGCCCTGAACCATCGATGTCATAAAAGTTCGATTTGTTAATTTGGATCTCAAAATGCTGGAGGAAACTCGTTTTCGATATTTGAAGAGAAAGTAAACACCTTCAAATTTGTGAGAATTTTGCATTTAGATCTATAATTATCTGTGTCTGGATATACTGTTCACCAATGTCAAAAAAGACACGTGCCAATTGTTAAGTAAATTTGAACACATGAACAGATGTCCATAGATGTGATTTCTACAAGGTCACTGTCGGAAAAGTATCTAGAAGTCATAGGAATAGGTTCTGCATGCTAATAAAAAAATACATATCCTGTCAAGCTTTATTCAGAATCACATACAACATACAATACTCTTGGTATTATAAATAACCGAAATAAATATAGTTATCCCTAGCACTAATGTAGAATTTCGAGAATCATTTACAGAAAATGTTTTTCTTTAAAAATATCACCGATTAGTAAACAAGCACTAGATCTTATGTATTATATCACTGCTCTGTGCTAATACTTAATAAAAACATATTTTTCCCTCGCGGCTTTGCATCTTCTATTCCACTTGGCTGTAAAAAGAAAAAATCAACAAGTTAGGAATGTAATGATTTAACAACAGTTTTCTCAAAATTTAGTCCAATTGAATTAAATTTATTTTGGCATGAGTATGAGCGGATTTAGGTTAAGTTCTAAAATATGTACAGTGTACACACTACAATGATTGTTTTTTTAGGATTGTTTTGTGTTTATTATCAGTGTTTTTATGTTCACTTGAATACCCATTTTTAACAATCATAGTGTACTCCCAAAGACAATCTCTACATTCAGTGTGTCAAAGTGTGTGTAAAATCTCTTAAATTCCATACACAAAGAAAAAGACACTGTCAATTCTTATACACTAACAGTGACTATTTAAACGATAAGTTTCTCACGAATTCACGATGATCTTAATGCTATTTAGCGACTTTGAGTTTTGTTTAGTAATACATAAGAAAACGGACACACAACACACCTGTCAAATGTTTATGACCACAGCTGATTTTGGACATATACATGCACATATATATTTATTGGATATATGTATGTCCAATCTTAAAGATAAATAATTTAATATAATATAATAATTTAAGTTCAGTCTCGTTTCTTTGCCTCCCAAACATATATACTATAAGCAATTAATTCCGTATTTTTGAAAGACCAGAATAGTGCAAAGTGAAATAAACGACATAACAGTTGAAAGTGGTAACTTATTGAGGAGCGAACAGTGTATGAGTAGTAAGCTTGGTTACATGATGCGCATGGTGTTGGTGAAGCCGGATCCCTGCCGCCAGCCAGTCACCACCACCACGTTGTCGGCGGCGTTTATGAAGCCCCGCGCGCGCCCGAACTTCAGCCCGTACTGCACGCGGTTGTCCACGTCCTTCAGCCAGTCGCTCGCCACGCCCTCTGTACCGCCGCACACACAACACATTAGCCATTGACACTTTGTTATAGTCGATGATAACTTATGTTTACTGTATCAACTGTGTTTATTATGTCGATTATATTGACGGTAGATAAGGAATCCTGTGTCAATGATCCAAGTAAGTGTCTGACCCTGGTAGAGGAGGGGCAGCACGCCGCGGTAGAGGTGCGCCTGGCGGGCCGTCTGCGGCTGGCGCGTGACGGCGATGATGGGGCAGCGCGGCCGGTACTTGCTCAGCAGGTAGGCGGAGCGGCCGCTCGTCGTGATCACCACGATGGCCGACGCCATGCACTTGGTGGACGCCTCCACCGACGCGATGGCCAGCGAGTGCGCCGGCTCTATCGGAGCTTTCACCTGCAAATTTGCAACGAATAATTTAGGATAACTTTGTAGACACTTCTTGAGATAAGTCAAGATACAATTTAACGCAATAAATATAATAGCTTTAATATTTCTGAAATGTTTTATGATGATATTGTCTGCTTATTCCTTTAGAGTTTAAAAAAATGTGCTTAAAAAATTCCTGTGACATATGACCTTTAAACATCTACTTGTGTGTTAATGTTCTTGCTTCTAATATTATTAACATCACTTACTTAAGTAGATTAACCTTAATAACCTCCATGGACATACTCACCAAATCTGCTCAATTTAATTAGTCCCTATAAATATTGATATCATATGTATTCAATTCTAGATCTTATAAATGAAAAGTATGTCATGAAAATCACCTGAGATGCAAGGTCGATAAACAGCTGCTTATGCCAGATCGCCGCCTCAGCCTCCTTGCAGATATTAGCCATGGTGAGTACACACTCCAATGGGTAATCTCCTTTGGCAGTCTCGCCGGACAACATCACACAGTCAGCACCATCAAGGATGGCGTTGGCTACATCGGAGGTCTCGGCGCGAGTGGGGCGAGGCTTCTTCACCATGGACTCCAGCATTTGAGTAGCACAGATCACTGGTTTGCCAACCTAAGAAGTAAATTAGACAACTTATTAAAAGAGAAAGGAAGTTAATAAAATCATCATTTTTTACCCCATGGAGTATTGAAATTTGTACATATGAATAATAGTACAATGCACACTAATATAAATAACTAATAATTTAATTTATTAAAAAATCTATTTCAAATATCACTTATCAGTGTACTTAGAAAGTGTAGAGTATAAGTATAAAGCCAGACAACGAAGACATTCTAACAAACATTAAAAGAATAACAATTATGATGAATTTTGTAAATCGGAAAAAAGAATCCAAACTAAGCGTTTTCTATACAAAACTATTGTCGGTTACGCTATTGTTAACCGTAGATGCAGTGGTACAGTGGATTTGATTGCCATCCCCAAAAGTATGTGTATAATGAACAACTATTTTTTCTGCTTCAAAGTAAATATTTCTATATAAGTATACATGCAGAGGACCGAGCAAACGTGGCACGCTCTAGGGGAGGCCTATGTTCAGCAGTGGACAGCTATAGGCTGATGATGATGATAGGAATTGGTATGACAATCATCATACAGAAACCAGCTACAAAAACATTGACTTAGTTGTGGGAGTTAGAGGACTTTTAGTATGCAGTAGCTACCATTCTATGTCTATATAACAAAAAGATATGGAAAGGATCTTTATAAAGATTTTTTTATGTATTTTTAAACATAATTTACTGAAAAAATTTTACCTTGTTGCAACGCGCAATCATTGTCTTCTGCGCGAGGAACACCTTCTCCGGCGGGATCTCGATACCGAGGTCACCACGAGCTACCATGATGCCATCAGAGGCCTGAAATTATTTAAATGTCTTAAATTATTTATTTCTAACTTTTTTTCTACAGCTACTTGAAAAAACACAATATGATGTGTCTTTTTAAGTCTGTAAGGAAACAATCTAGGCAACAGTGTAATATTTAGTTTAAGACCGAATGTTGGATAGGATAGTTACTCTGAAATATGATAATTTGTTTGAATTGAGACCTAATCCCTAATGTCTATATTAAAAAAAACATCATTATGACAACTGAAATAATCGCGCTACAGAGCCTGTTTACACCTAATATCGTGTACTTTATTTTCTGCATGTAAAACTGATTTGGTTTTTTCTGCATCCAAAACCAGTTTGGTCTGGACTCAATCTACCAAATCTCACTCCATCGCTCGTGATTTCAATTGACCCGCCATTTCCAATGACGGCCACTAGACCGTGCGAATTGGCCACATCCGTGCGTCTAACGAGCGTAGCGTTGAACAGTATACGGTTCTCCAAAGAACTGGTTTTTACCCGAATTGCCACAATCTGGTCAATATTGGCAACTCGATTTAGCTACATTCGTATGTTATCCGTATATTCGTATGTAATGCGAATTCAAAATAAAATCTAAATGTCTATGGTTTCGGGAATCTATGGTTGATAGGAAGACGCCTTATTAAATGATGTTGCATTGCAAAATTATGAATTTTAACTAATCAAAATATTCCATTCTCCAGAGAAAATAAATGACCCGAAATCATATCAGAATCTATAAATAAACATTAAAACACGCTATAGTCTATAGTCATGTTTGTTCAGACAACAATTCTACTGCAAAATAACAGACATTTTAACATTCATCATATCACTGTCGTAGCCTATAACAAAAAACAAATCAATTCGCATTTCGTTTCAAGACAATGGCTGAATGCGAGTCTGAGAGTTGAATGAGTCATATCAACTGACATACGACACAAAAACTTGCCATGTTCATGTGAAACGTTACGTGGTTGTTTCCGATATACGCGAGCCAGTTTATTGATTTGAACTCTAGCCTGCAGTGCGACCTCTTCATTTGCGGACATTAGTTACTGCCACATCAATTTAATATGTGAGAAGTACTGCATTGCAACAATAATTTATTGCTCACTACAGATTTTTGTTTTTATAAACAATCATTGCTTTTATTACGTTTCTTTTTTCAAATACTGGTTGTAAAATGTGATCGAAATATATGTAGTTTTAAAAAATTGTAACGTTATCTGTATTGGAAACAATTATATAGAATGCATATATTTTAGAAAGTTTTTGACTATCCCCAAACGGGTAAAAAGGAAGATCTACATCAAGTTAGAGTGACTCAAAATAGTCATCCTCATTTGTATCTCTCACTTAAGTGTTGTTGTTCTGCGATTCAAAATGAAACATTAAATAGTTGTAACACAGAACAATTTGAATGAAATCAAGAATAAATTTAAATGTAAAACATTTTAAAACGCAGAACGCATAGGAAAAAAAAATGATATTTCGCTGCTAACAGCAACTTACCTGGAAGATATTGAAAAGACCTAACACTATTAGTGTCATTACTACCCTGTAAAGTCACCAATATTTTGATAATACTTACGGCAATGATCTCGTCCAGGTTCACCATGCCCTGGTGGTTCTCGATCTTGGATATGATCTTGATGTTCTTGCCCTTTTCGCCGAGGATGGAGCGGATCTCCGTCAACGCCGCCCCGTTGCGGATGAACGACGCGAAGATCATATCCACCTGGATAATTATACGAATGTTTACAAAATTAGAAGAACTATTTTTTAAAACATATCAAGTCTGTAAAGATAGATATGTGGCAGTCTATGCTCTCTGCCTACCATGTAAAATATCTGGCGTTTTCTTTTTTATTTAGCGTAGGAAACAGGCAGATTGGCTACCTGGTGATAGTTGGACACTGTCGGTTATGAACATTTGCAAAAGCAGGAAAGGCCAGTGCGTGCCGGATAGGAGAAAAGTGTACAATAATATTATTTGAAAATTTATTCTTAACGTCATTAGGAAGTGTTGTAACAATATGAGGAACATCTCGTAAACGACAAAACTTTGTATATTTATTGGTATTGCAAAGCGAACTAAAACATGATAAATCTATTGTCCTATAAGTCCTATTACCAATAATCCTATAATTAGTTGATAATTAGTTGTGTGTAAATCTTTCAAGTGCTATATCATTTCTACGAACGTTTCAGTCATGGCACCTTCCAGAACGGTCAATGTTAAGGAAACCAATTGACACTCGCGCACTACAGAACGTTCAATCGTGTTATCGTTATTGATACACAACAAAGATATCAATCATTACGTATTATTGTTACATAATAACTTCCTCACTCATCGTTATCAGTCATTACGAGTATTGCTATAAGTGTCTGTACACTCTAATCATACAATTTTTGAAAAAAAAAAAAAAATATTGTATCAAAAATATTATACATTAATAATGTAACATCACACATGTATTTTTAAAAAGGGATAGGCTGAGGAGTGTAGTACACTCCCACGTTTTATCAGTTACGTTTATGTCCCATGGGATAGGTGTTGAGCCTATTGCCATACACCGGCCACAATTCCAGACTCCGAATCACTACTAGAAATTCTAAATTAGAAAATCCAATATTAGCCGACAATTGCAACCACTCGAACAACGGGCAGACTAATTATTACAATTATTTTTTATAGTTTTATTTCAATTAGAAATGCAAGACAAAGTCGGTATACTTCATAGAAATTATGCGATTCTTATATCATAAATGTCATCTTAGGTACGTCTGATATTTTGTAACTTTGCCAATACATTAATTACAAAGTGAGCAATATACATACATGTTCTCAAATACTTGATAATTGTACATTAAATTGAAATAGTTAATCATGGTTTAAAGATTTATAAGAAAAGTATTTTTAAAAATATTTTGCACGTAGTATTTAGAACTTGATATTGATATAAAGGTCAATTACACTTTTAGATATTAATTTCAGGCTACTTATAGATTAATAACAAAGGGCTTACAAACCGAAGGGCATAGTATATTTTGTGCAAATCATGGACAGATAGAACGGGAACTAATAGGACACATATGTACATATTTATGTATGCCTTAATTAATAATTTTTTGAAGACAAATTAAAAGTTTATTGTATAATAACATTTTGTATAATATTTACGGAACCCAATAAAAAAAAACTTTTTTAAACCCACAGAGTGTATCATGAAAGATATAAAATGTCTATCGTACATTGTTGCGGCTATAAAAAGTACGTAAATGATAAGTCGGATAACTAATGGTATCCTATGATAAAGACTGATGACTTTATCTGTTATTTCGTCTGTGTTGTTACGATATTGGGTGCAATGAGATCACTTAGCAAGCAAATATTAAGGTTAGAAATTTCTAGAAACACAACGTATTCTTTATTTGAATTACGTACAAAACAACAAATTTTCGTCCGAATCAGTTCATTTTTTCATTGACTTTCATTCACACATTCGTTTACTGACAGTCTTATAATAAACCCTAACAAATGTTGGTATATCGTTGTTAGTATGAGGTTCGTATATCTAAATAGTTTTATCAATCCGTACGCATCTTCAAATAGTCACTTCTGAATTTTACACGTTCTTCACGCAATAGAATCTACCACCTCTTTCTCTCTTACTATTTATTCCTCTCTCAATCCACCTCTTACTCACACAATATTTTATATCTCACAATCTCAGCCTTGGATTGTTAGCAGTCTAGAACATATTTCCCACCGTTTAATATTTTAATTACTTACATTTTTTACAATGGTGATATATAAACGTACGTCTGCCAGTATCACTAGGCAACTGACAGCATTATTACGTATTAATGGTGTCTGGTTGGCATCGCTTGTTAGCGATGAGACCGTCTTTCGTGTGCCTTCAACATTTGTACTGTTTCTGTACTAATAATGATATTGTATTGTAAATATATACTTACGCCCTGTTCAACGCCGAACAACAAATCAGACTTGTCCTTTTCAGACACGGCGGGCAGATCCACGGGCAGACCGGGCAAGTTCACGCCCTTCCTCGAGCCCAGCATACCTGACAGTATAAAAATGATAATATACTCTCATATGCTCCTCCATGTAGGTGTAGCGACGATATAAGCAAAGTGGCTAGCAGCGGTTGGATTTGAAGAGCTGAAGACCGAGCTCAGTGGCCTGCTATTGGTGAGGCTCATGTCCAGCGATGGACGGCGACGGGTTTATAATTATGATAACGATAATTCTCCCCTAGAGCAATTTGGGGCTTGAGACCTATAGATACATAGAGAATTGTCAATCTTCAATGGACACTAATTATAGCTTGATCATAATAAATTTATTTTAATTTAGCGGAGGTCCGAAGTTGGCTGTAATATCTACGCTATTCCATTACTCATAAATGATACCTACAGCTTAATGATCGAATCGCATGTTGGAAAAAAAATTAAACCGCTGAGAGCTCCAACAAGATTTAAAAACTATTTTATCTAATCGAACCTCAAAATTTGTTCGCTACAGATCGTATGAGTTTAGAAGTATGATCTAAATCTCGGACATTGGGTGATCATTAACCCGTAACTGACAACTCACATTAAAGCAAAATGATACAAAGTACCAATATCTAAAGGCTGTAGTTGGATACATGACTAACCTCCATTCTCAATGGTGCAGACCAAAGTGTCAGCAGTAGCGGACTGACAGATGACGGAGATAAGACCGTCATCGATGAAGATCCTGTTGCCGGGCTTGACCACGTTGGTGATGTTCTTGTAGTCCACGAAGATGACGGCAGCGGTTCCGCGCTCCTGGTAGCCCGCGTCGGTCGTCAGCTTGATGGTCTCGCCTTTCTTCAGTTCTACTTCCGCTGAACCGCCCTAAGCCGGTAAATATATGTTTTCAATCAAAACATTCAAAAATCTACGCTTCGGTTAATCTAATTTCAGTTTGCTATCAGAGGTAATTTCTTAGTACCTCTCTATTCTTAATTTAGAACTGGTACAATGGATATTCAAACAGTCACTACATCGGCTTTTTTGCAATAAGACAATAAGCCCTTGGTCGCAATAACACAAAACATGTTGGATACTTACACCCTCCAAGAGTCCGGTCCTGATCTCAGGCCCCTTGGTGTCGAGAGCGATGGCCAGGGAGAATGGGACGCCGAGCTTCTCGCTGTAGTTCTTCTCAGCCTGGCGACAGTTGCGGATGGTTTCCGCATGGTACTCATGCGAGCCGTGCGAGAAGTTCATTCGAGCTACGTTCATGCCAGTCTCCATCATCTTCTCGAGCATGGCGACATCGCGGGAAGCCGGCCCTGGGACGAGAAATTCGTATATACAGCTAAGATAAAAAAACTACAAAACCCAGACAGAAAAATATAATCTTAATAATTCTGGATATTGCAGAATTTGATAAGACTACATTATTTTTCTTTGGATGTATTACTGTACACACGTTTAAAGATAATCTTGACAAATAGTCAGTCATTTGTCAAGATAGCTAAGTAACTGAAATAACGAGAAGTAAAACTTTGTATTGGATGCTACGTATGCAATGATTTTGGTTTTTGCAAAGATTTTGTAAATAATTACAGGCCATGAAACATGAATATGCATTATAAATTTCGAACTATTGTTTCATATATTCCTATCAAACATTTCATATCACTAGTTAGTTGCCAATCCAGCTTTTCCCAGAATTCTCAAAAGATTACCAGAAAATTCTAGGATTTAACTATGTATTTCCTTTAGAGAGAATTTCTTTTTCAAATCTGTGATTCATTATACCGTTGCTTCCCTCAAGTTTAAAGTGTGGTAGTGAGATCATCAGATTTGAGGATGACGCATAACGACGGCGATTAGTTGAATAGTGCACTTCCATATAAGATATGCCTAAAACTTAAATATCCTACAACATTGAATAAAATGAAACATCGTTCACGGGATAACTCCAACTATATAAATACACTACATATATACTACCACATATATACTATATTACAGTAATATCTAATATTTCAAGATTAACAATTATGTACTCAATATGTTCATTAGACCTGTAGTCTCCGAGGAATAACATCCAATTGATATCAACCCAACCTAACATATAGGATCATAATATACGGTATACCTGTTTATTGCTCAGTTTAAAATATACAAGTAAATAAAGATTGTACACTTACCAATAGTACAGATGATTCCAGAAAGACGGACATAGGAGGCCTTGGAGTCAATATCGAGGATGCTTATGTGCTGCAAGTGAGAGCCAACATCAGCAGCTGCCAGCTGCATCCTTGGCTTGTCAGCAGATCCCGCCTATGTCAAAAAAATTGGTGTTAAACTACAGCTTAACTGCTTGCATTTGATAGGAACATATAATTGAACTACATCAAAATCAGTGTACATATTATCTCAAGGTTAATTTTCCCTCCAAATAGTTTTTTTTTTTAAGTAGACAGGCTTATTGGTCCAGTTTTTAGAAAACCTGACCGCTAAGCAGTGTTTTGGATTATATTCTCACCCAGAATATTTTTTTGGGTGATGAGCATAAGTATTTGTTCTGTTTTTGAAGGTTTAAGTAATTCAAAGGATACACAAAAATTCACATATGACCTTAACCCTCTTATTCTGAAAGGAGACCGGTATCCAACAGGGGAATGAAAAGAATTTGAAAAAATCTTACACACAAACATTCATGTGTCATAACCAGTATATTAGCGATACAATATATGATGTACAATAAATTTAATTATCTATTTTAAAACCAATTTGTACATGTCCAATTTCCACATGATCAAGAACATTGCACCTGCAAAATCTTATCTGTCACGGTAAGAGTATGAAATGTTATATAATAAAATACAATGTATGCAACATATGTACATAGACTGAGCAATATGTGCTAGCTCATTTTTATATTGAAACATTTCCATTGTATTCACATGTGAACACATGACTATTCATGTGTAGGACCGTAATAGGCTCTAATGGAGTTGGCATTGAAATGCAACATGCATACTTATATTTAGTTTACTTGTCACAGGATGGTTAGATATTTTATGGATATTTAGAGATATTTTAAATCTCATTCCATGTGGAAATTTAAACTATATCTTACTGATATTGGGATGACTGAGGCCTTAACATTTCTTCTGAAAAAAAGACTGTGTCAAATGTTGAAATAATAAGATTTGATGTTGATGGATGATGATGATGGTGGTGATGATGACGATCAGTGTACATATTTAATTCATATAATATTACTGTTTTAAAAAAATTTTACTCATTAACCCTCATTTTTCCAAAAAAATATCAAACCATGTTGTTGGTATTAACTGTTCTAGAACCATCCAATGTATTGCACATAAATGCAAAATGAAACTGTAGCCTAATCTTTTATAGGAAGTGGTATTCAGTTCACATTACCAGTGTGATACTTAACAGATCACATGAGTAATACTGATGTTAAAAATAACACACATGTAACTATAGTTCTTATCACCAGTTGTTAAGATTTAAAATTACTTGGAGGGAAGGATGTTTTCACAATATTGCCAACATAAACAAATCTTTTTACAGTAATTGGCTTTGTGATAAGACACTAAGTAACAGAAAAAGAAAGGTAATAACTACATTTGTTATATAATTTTTTATATCTGACACTCTTTTCTCTCAGTTTCTCATACGTTAAACTTTGAGATATAATACTGAAAAGTCAGACAAATTAAGGTCTACATTTTCACCCTCATCAGCCTGTCTCAGTCTAGTGCTAGATATAGGCCTTGTCTAAGGGGCTTATGCCCATATTTCCCAAGTGCATGAGTTGGGGAATTGAGTGTTCATATTTAAATGTATTTAAATTTTAAACCAATTTAACACTGAACTATTAGTGGTTCAGAATTTTATGATAATAATTTACTTCACACCTGATAATAACAACATTTATTTTAAGATTGTATATAATTTCATGGAACACTTAAGGAAAACATCATATAGAGACCAGCAGCTTTGTTTTCTAAGATGTGTGGAGTCTACCGAGCTGCAATCGGCCAGTATAGTAAACTATAGACTCAACCCCTCTCACTGTAAAATAACCATGTCTAACGCCGAAGGATAAGGTCTATGGGATAGGGTCAATGATGAATACTTTATTATACTTATAAATAATTAAAAACTCAGTTTCAGATTCCTGAATAAATGACGGCTTAAATAAACAGTTAAGGAATACAACAGTTATGTCACCAAGAAACCACAAAAGTGAAATATTATATTATAATCCATTTATGATGATCCAAGAATAAATGTAATAATATTTTCTTACCGAAGCTAAAGACTTTTTCTTAAAAATTGTATGTAATTAATGTGTAAAACTGTAATTAATAAAAAAAATTGCCATTTCTATTACACATGCTATGGTGATGATGACGCTGATGTTACAATCAGTATAATTCCAATTAATATTTTTAAAATACGCAATGAATAAAATTGTAACATATAAATTAGCAATATAAATAATAAGAGTAGTAAAAACGCCGTCATGGTGACAAGATGATCACGGCTCAAACATTAGATCATAGGAACGGTGCACTCTATGATATTATTAGACACTGAAATACCTCAGTTTTGCCATCGTAAATCGTCGGCCAGCCCATTGTAACACTAGCACGAGAAAATCTTTTTGGTGATTTATGGTATAGTTGTGCTGTCGGCTTTAGTGATCTTGAACTGCCCTTCGTGCTAAACTTCTCACAGTTGGAACTGAATCCGAACTTGCGTACTGAACACCGAATCGCGAGGCGCGGCGCGCGCAACCACTCCGCGACGCAGGGTGAGCGAACGAACCCACTTAGACTTATGTTTAATATATTCCCCTACTTTTAACGCTAATACTTCACATACAAAGAACACAACACACCCCACACAAAAAACACACTGTTTTGTCGCAATACGTAACTACCGAAGGGTTCCATTCTCACCACGACATTATCGAAGGATTCTAAATTTAATCTTTTGAAGACGTGCCAATGTTTTCAGTTTGCCAAATTATATACCTACAAATATATAAAGTACAAATGCAATGCATCTAACTTTGATAGACGCACCTGAATAAAGTCTAATAACATTCAATCTAATCGTTTTCGCGCACATTTTGTAATATCGTCGCAAAAGATGTCAACAGTGTTGCCTAATAACTTCCGGAGATCTTTTCAACTTCCGTGTCCTGTTTAAATAAATATATCACGACAATTATTGCATTACCATGTTAAAATGCCCGTGCAAGGTAAGTGAACACGTTTTCTTCTTTGTCAAATTTTACTTTTTTATTTTTTCAAATAATATATTTTAGGTGTCTAGGAAAAAAATTAAGTAATGTAGATAACATATAAATCGACAATTATGTACAAATTTGACCGTACATCCAATATGCAAAGATTTCGGAAAAGAAACAAAAATGAACAAGATTTACAGTTCTTAGATCGTACTCGCTTTGTAAGTACTATAAAACATTTTTTACCTTCTCTAAAGCAATATATTTAACTACAAGATATTTCATTACCTTCTTCATATTGTATGGTGTGAATGTGGATGTCAAATGTTACACGGGACCTTCACCAACTCAAGCGCAAAAACTTTAAAAGGCAATGTAATATTATTCTTTGAAATTATAATCCACTTTTAACACTTTTTATATCGGCGAATTTATAATTGTTAATAGATTCCAAAACCACACATGTACCGCGACCTTACCAATATTGGATTGAATAATTTATGAAATAAATCACATCGTATCATTATCTCCACCATTCTGCATTATCTTATCTCGTAGATTAAAATATAAAGCTATGCAAACAAATATATACCTACATATTCGATTTGAATATTTATGTTCATTTAAAATATGGAAATTTGTTCATTTTTAACATAGAAGTTCATATATTCTATATTATATAGTAAGATATTTTCGACTATACACATATACTATATACACAGACGTATTTTTTTAGGCTTCAAGTTATTATCCTAAGCAGCTTCAGTACGGGTATTATATTATCTCTTAGTAAATGTTGCTGAACCGTAAAACAGGAAATATATGTCTAAGTATGTAACGTAATAGGTTATGTTCGAAAATTTCGTAGCCGCAATTGTAACATACAAATTTTTACAAACATTGATTATAAAGTTTAATTATTTGGACTTTTATAATTTGGATGTAGATACGCATGGAGCATATTCAGTTCTTAGTCATAAAATAGTATATTATGTCATTGATTTATTTGCTCTATAAAGAAAATCGGTATGCTGTATATTTGAAATTAACTGCAAGAGTTATTTTTATAATTTAAATGATTATCGTAATAAGTTACCGGTAAGTATCGACTTAATAGTAATAATTCATATAAAATAGAATAGTGCTGTTTGTTTATTAAATGACTTATAGAAATAGTTTCTTTAAAAAATTGAATATTTATCTTATTTTAAACATATTATTTCACTTACACACGCCATTTTGATGTGAAAATACCAAAAGAAACTAAAAAGTAAAGTTTTAACAATGAAACTACGTATAGAACTTTGTCGTTTGACAGCAACTTTTCACCAGAATGGTAAAGGTCACTGCAATGTCACAGGTAGAAAACCATTTTTGCAATTGCCACATTGACAGCAGTTTGTTTATGATATTTGAATGCGTTATCATTTTGCACTAAAAGTGGTTATGATAAAAAAATTAAAAAAGTAATGTATTGGTTTTAACCAAAAATAACCGCGAGACACATTTAAAATTAAAATTTGTATATTCTATGTCATCCGTTAAAAAACAAATGACAAATAGGTATTTGTGTCTAATAACAATGAATATTTCATGCTTTTATTGTATTGCTTAAGTTTATTTTATGTTTTTATTTTATTGAATATTAATTGATATTACCAGCAAAGAACTAACATTGTATTGTTAGTTTTAATATTTAGTATTGGTTCTCAAGTACTATTTATTGAGAAATAAAAAATTAATGATACTCACATTCCACTTACTGTTTCTTAAGTCGATCGCTTTCATTTTGTTCGATCACAATTAAATAAAATGTGTTCGAAATAACCCGTTCGAACGCGACCAAAGGTCTTCTGGAACTGGATGACACACAAGTCCCGATCCGCCGGCTATTATCTGAAGGCGATAAAAAACATCGGTTTCTACTATCTTTATTGGTTGTCGATAAAGTAAACTTTACCCTGTAGGCGACCGGTTTAACATTATCAAACCTAAGTTCAATATCTTAACGATGTTAGATAGTGTTCATTAGCAATATTGTTTCTATTAAAAAGGCTCGTAGATGAGAACCTACTTTTATAATAAAGCTATCGCATGTAATATTGAAAATAACTAAAATGGAAATTTTCTGATAACAATTTTTTTTTCTGTTTGTGACTAAAATAATGTCTAAGTTTATTTCATCGTAGAATTTCTTGCATTAATATGCAAGGATAAAATCTTTTACAATAATTTGTTACATTATTACATGCTAGTTAAAATAATCGAATCACGGGCCAGGCAATATTCTTTCATCATCATCATCTGCCTACTCCCGTCCACTACTGGTCATAGGCCATTCCAAGTTAACGCCACTGCGTTCGATCTTCAGCTCTTCGTATCTAACCGCTGCCAGCAGCCGCAGCCACTTTTCGTATTTTTTTCGTACTTCCCAGAAAAATGGATGGACGGACAGATGAAGCATGAACAAGAAATAAAACAAGAAAACAAAATAAAAAACGAGGCCTTACTGAAATTATTTTATTTTTCAAATCAATTTACATAGAAAATTAACATTGTCGAATATTAAAATAAAATCATATAACTACTGACAAGAATTTTACCTTTTTTAAAGGCTTTGGAATGGCATCCGCATTAAATTTACACGTACAAAAGCATTCGCCTTGGAAAATATACAACGACAATTTATTTTCGCGTAAGTAGGTAAGCTACATTATTCGATTTTACATATTGCTTGAATGAATACATTTTGGCAATTTGTATACTTCCTATGAAATTTTCATTCTCCCGTGCTTAAAACCTTTCGTCTTTATGAATTTATAATATTTCATATTTTTTTAATGTTACTGTAAAGCCAAGTTTAGCGTGTTTATAAGATTTTTTTAATGATAAACTACCCAAAATTCTTGGGCACATAGGTACATATCCACTAGAGAGTATACA
>DWME01003299.1:0-18636 GCA_018244795.1 Parelbella ahira ahira | reverse complement strand
CTCATTGCCGTTAATTAAGATAGAGATCGGCATTAGTCGAAGAATAATTAGAACGATTCAGATGCTTTAAAGTCAAATGACTAACGGTACGAAGATTTAAAGTGACATGTTTTATGAAATAACTTGTATTATCCTTCAATAGGAAATCTAAATAATGCCAAAAACGTTTAGCTTTCATAAACATACATATTCGTGTAAACGCAATGTTTTTTCTAGATATTGAATTTTGTTAGCGGAACGAAGAACCAATTGCGTTCTTGTCTTGACATCGAAATCTTAAGCGAGGACAAATGTAAAATTGAATATTATTTTCGTTTAGCCATGGCTAATGTTTCAGTCGCGTCGAAAACGACTAGAATGTTCCGTTGAAATTAAGACGTAAACGTTCAACCGCAACCGGAACCAAACAGTCGCCGTCATAAGAGTCGCGCGATGAGAAAAGACCTCCTCGAAATTCACACATCAATCACACAAATACTTACTTCTTTCTTGGCTGTGAACTGTATCAATTGCATGTGAACTCTTTCTAGAGGGGCTTACGTCCTAATAAAAGGGTCAAAACCGCTGCACAAATTCCAGAACATTCCGCCGTGTTCCAGATGAACGGGCGAGGGGAGTACAAGGTTATGTGCGAAGCGCACGTGCGGTGGGAACGCGAACTCGTAAATAGACCAATTCGCTTTACGAGCGCGCCGCATTAATGTTTAAATAGCAAAATTCGAACGAAGGCTAGCTAGCCTATTGTGAAACAAAGAGTTTTCGAATTGTTACAAATCGCCAGGTGGAATCACAGACGATACAACGAAGCCGTGATTTCGAGCGTCGCGGTGAAGTAAATTCAAATTCTTTTATTCATTATAAGGTATATACATAGGTACACTCAATGAAGGTCATGTTTTAGTCATTGTACTTCGGCTTTGTGCGCCCCTCAGGCTATATTAGAACATTTTGACCTTTATTTCTATAGTCCTAATAATCAAAGAAATTGTAATTTCCTTATCCTAATGACTCGAACAACAGATGATAACCTGACTACGAAGACAGGGGATGTGGGATCGATTCTCATACAGAACAAATATTAGTGTGTGTGCGCACTACGACTAATTTAAGAACAAACTGCAGTTGTTATGAGATTACACAAAGTACTCTTACTCCGATAGGAGACCCATCTCCAAGAATGTAATGACAAAAGGGTTGACGATTATGACCAACGGTTCATATTTTTTACAACTAACTATAATTATTTAAGTATCGAATACTTACAAAACTAATTTGAAAGTTTGTGCTAGTAATATTGATACCAGTATCTGGTATTATAATTTTCAAACTTACCGTTCATCCAATGAGTCGAGTAGTTAGTTCTAACGTCATTAGCTGTGGTTAACTCGTGAAAATTTCAACAGTTACTGAGTAGTTTTGCTGGTTAATGGAGGTCAAATTTTAAGACAATAGGTAGGTAGAACTATTAGTTTCGTTGAATAGTTATCATCTTAAAAATTTAATTTTTATCAATATGATTATGCCTTCAATTAAAATTAGGTATTTATAAGTTAATGAGATGAAAGGTTTATTAAGAATTATAGAAAACTATATATGAATATATAAGGTAACGTCATATCATTATAGGTAACACTCTCACTAATATATACATATACGAAAGACATTTATTGTAAAAACGAAACCATTATATTATCCATATTCATCTTATCCGTCTATTTTTGCCCATTGTGATTTCAAACGCTATACTTTCCAAAGTCCGCTAGTATGTACCATATCTGAGTTCAAAGGGTGAACGAAACAACGCGAGACGGATATTTCGTATTGGGCCACATGTGCATCAACTACAAGTGGACGTATACAGTAATTATAAGGGGCGTGTAGTACCCGCAGCGCTGCACGATTATTTAATTAGATCGGCGCACCGGATATGGAGATATTACGAAACTACGGGTGAACGTCTCGCCAGTGGATGCAATGGGGTACGCAATAGCTCCGATAGAGAATTACTCAATAACGTTATATAACCAATGCTATTGTGTGCCACTCTTGATAATAATCTCGATTGTGGAGCGTTATGTCGTCGACACGTCACCGCAATTATTCTCAATCGATAAGATAACATCACGCTGTTTCATCCGTGGGGTAGTCGGAGGATTGTTATACTCGCACATTTCATCAATTATCTTGTGTCCCATAGAATGGGGGCTGATGGTGTTGTTGTCCCATGACAACTGTCCCGATTGTTTATAGCTTATTGTCATTCAACCAATAAATTTCTATTTGCGATGTGGATTCGAAACACATAATGAATATTTACTATCGTTTACGTTCAAAAAATGGTGTATCACGTGAAATTTACAATTTGGTCACTTACGCACTGGACACGCACAATACAAAATGTGCATTTATAAACCTATGACATGGACTATGAAAATATACAGTAACAAGAGCAGAAGATCGATCTCAGTGGCGTGCCACGGAAGAGGCCTATCTCCAGCAGTGGACGATGACAGGCTTTATTGTGTGTGTAATGTGCGCGCGCGCGCGTGTGTGTGTGTGTGTGTGTGTGTGTGTGTGTGTGTGTGTGCGCGCGTGTGTGCGCGCGTGTGTGTGCGCGTGCGTGTGTGTGTGCGTGCGCGTGCATGCGTGCGCGTGCATGCGTGCGCTTGAGTGCGCGCGAGTGTGCGTGTGTGCGCGCTTGTGGAGCTCATTAGAATTATGAGGTTTATGATAAGAGTGGGTCGGGTCTATTTGCGTAAAGTTCTCAAATTAGATGGGATGTTGTATGTTCTTCGTCAGTCAGTCCAATGTGAAGAGAAAAAACCACGCACGGTTTGCCATTATTATGCCATCACAGCGTATCATTAAAAGCGGATTGATCTAAAATGCTAAATTCGCAGTAAATACAATATTATATTAAAATATTATTTCAATTCGTGACAAGTACAAAAATTACAACTTACAATTATCTGCAAAACTTTGTTGGCTGGGGACGAGTTAACTTGTCTTTTCATACCCAAACGTTGCTATACGGTGACATGTTAACACGTCAATGCATTTGCATTATCTATTTCAATTTATAACACCCAGGGCGATATAGAATTTGGCAAAAACTTGGCATATCGTGTTCAAGTTATAATGCGGACAATCAAAAAAAAAATACTTTTCTTGGTATTTACATAGGTTTTTATCACAATCAGTATAATTCCAAAAATTCAACCATGACATGTCGGCGAAGAACTTTATCAATGAATTATACGCGGATGGATATTTAATCTAATTGTCCAAGCGATTTCGAAATAAATTGTAGTGATTCGGGAAGTCATGTATTTGACATTATACCACCAAAACGGAAAAAAGAAACGTTATAGAATCTGATAGCGAGTGATTTTCAAGATTGCAATACATTCAATTACAATGGAATATATTGGAGGATATTCAAACATTTCGGGTGTAACTGGTTTGTTATTACTGGTTTATTTAGAACGTTTTGCTTCCATATTCAATTACAAAATAATAGCCGGTGAGATGACATATATAGTTATTGTGTAAAATTCCCGGTTTTCAAAGTGTCAAAACATTTCACTCGGCATATTTAATACAGAAAACCGTTTATTTCATATGCCCGAGCTGAAAATTTAATGATATTTGCTGACAGGCACGTGATAGGATTTTAATCGATTTAAATTACGAACATTGTCGCCAGCTAATGTGACTAGAATAATTTAAACTCATATTCCATTGAATATAATCAAATACCATTACAAATTCAAAAAAGGAAACGTTCGAGCATAGTTCACGAAACCGGAAGCGGCAATTTAACGGTAACGTAATACATCTTTTTAAAACAACCATCTCTTTGTACTTCGTTGGAAGCTATCCAGATGTCACCTAAATCCGTGAGCCTAGTACAGCGAAATTATCCGGACCGGCTGTGATCAATTGACCATTAGAGATGCGCTTGTCAATGTAATGTGAGCCTTGTCGTGTCACGGATAAAGATGCCCGGCTTTGCGTCGCTCGATCGGACAGCTTAGTACTTAAGGGAAATGCAATCTGTTAAGGTCTCGTTGAACGGAGCAGACGGGGGCCGTATTTGGCTTAGGTAATGCACGTTTGTGTTCCGCGACTCGCACGGGGAATCGGAATTGCGAGGATTAAAACAAAGGAATGGAGGGCGCTGCGATCGGGGATGAAAAGATTAAAATGTATATTTGTGTCTCCGTTATGCTTTTAGAGTTTACGTGTTATGTTGTTTGGTATGGTATTTAATTTTAAGCATTGCACTGGCTGGTAGTCTTATAATTTTGAATTTGGAATTTTAATTTTTTATTAGTGTTTAGTGTTGGCGATGGTTATCACATTTTTGTTGTAAATTCCTGCCTAATAAAGTGTAACAATACAATAAAAATGATACAAAAGTACAATAAACAATTTTCAGTCTATGAAGCTATTGGATGGTTAGGAATGGAAATGCTTGCTTTTACGCCTTGCTTCTTTTATTAATTCTAACAAAGTCAGCAGTCAACCAAACTCATAACTTTACTAGAAAAATCCGTAAACTGTTCAATTTTATTTCTTGATATCTCGATGTCCTAACATAAAAAAAATACTTGTAACAGATTGATCTGTCTACATTTAAAACGACAAACACATTTAAAAAGGCAAATTTACTGGCGTTTGCTTCACCAAAATCTCAGTCTTTTTCTATGGGAACCTTTATTTACCGACCTAGTATTTCCGCCGTTTGGCAAAAGTACGCTGTGTTCGCGGTCGAAAGCCAGAATAATCCTCCTACTCCAACTCCTTTGTGTTCCGTAGTTATTCAAAAAGCGCCGAGTGGATCGTTTTATTGCCGTCGAGAACTCTCTTCCATTGAGGGCTTTAATGCGAACACAAAGCGGTTTCCGGTGTCGACGGCAGTTAATAAAAGCAACCGAATCGCCAAGTCAAGAGCGAAGATTTGGACCAGTTCGATGTTTATAAAAAAGCATGATTTTTTATACTATGTAAATCGAGCATGGCTCGATCCACGCAACATCGGGTACATCGATACGCTATGCAATCGAAATATGGAGAAAAAGAAATTTCAACCCTGGTTAGTAGCATGTCATATCAAGAACAACTCGAAATTCTGGATTCTTATTTCGTGAAATTCTTCATTTCGCTGAGTGGGTAGTACGTGACATGTAAAGATGTGAGCAATAGGTATTGACAGCAATAATAAAACAAGAGAAAATCGGAACATAAGTAAACAGTAAGCATGACCCAGAACAAAATATATGCAAGTCTATCACTATTTTAAACACGAACGTAATAACAGAAATAGCCTTGTCTATTTATATGTTTATCAACATCAATTGTAATACGCATGTGGACACTTCTATGTCTACACAGGATGTTAATCAATATGATCATATTAAAAAATCTAAAATTGTCTATGCTATAATAGTATATATTAGACTTTACACATCTATGGATGTTGACGCATCTGCTTCAAACTCGCTTGTAATAATTAGTACAAGAATCTTGACATTACATATAACTGGTCAATCAGGTTTTGTCGTTATAAGTTGAAAAAAAAAAAGAAAATCGTCTTACTTTCACCGTTCAATAATGTAGTGTTACAACATTTGAAAAGCGAATTGGCCAAATCACAATGGCAGCGATCAATTATGTACTAGGGCGGGAACGCTGAGAGCGGAGTCGACCGAATAATTTCATTTGATCGATTTAATTTTAGATGATCGACTTGATTTTAGTTGACAGCGTCATAAATTAAATTATCATTTATAATTGACATGTGAAATTATTTCACAGTGATAGTAATATCTCTATTCTTCTGAGTTTTAGGAACACTTCGGTTATGACAAACGGGCCAATTTTTTAAACAGGATATAAATCACGATGTGTCAAGCGAACTTCCTAAATATTTAAACAAAAATAACTTACATGCTGTACTTATGAAAAAGGTTATTTGAAGTTTATCGCCAAAAGCAAAAAATACCACCAGTTCCCGCTACGCTTATCGCTAATCCCTTTAACAAAGTCGTTGCCAATTAGGACGAAACTTTCCTCACGTATTAAACCTTGTAACTTTCTATGTGTTTAGATTTTATGTGTTCGCCATGTTCGGGTCAGACAGTGGTAACATAAAACTTATATGCTTGTTTGTCGAACGTATTAAGGTAGATTGCGAATCAATTAAGATATTTTAATGGTATAAAAGTATACATCAGTACTTATGTATACATATAGGTATATAAAATTGCTAGAGACGATTGTTGAATATTTTTTTCCAATATAAATAACACATTTTTTTCATTTCATGTGTATAGTGGTGCCGATTATAGGATGTCTGTCTTAGTGGAGTTACAAAGGCTGATGTATAGTCGGATGGTACAGAGTAAAATTAAATATGATTTCTTTTTTGTATTAGACGTAGCATTGCTTCCTTTATACTCCAGCCGCACAATGACAATAAACTAATATAAAGTTTAAATGACAACCATTGAATAATTACACGAATTAGCAGTTTGATACTGTGTTAGCCATGTAATATGATAATACTATTTGCGGTTAATTATTAACATTATCAGTACTTTAGTAATTAATATTTAGGGTAACCCAATTGTCATATTTATTATTTCAATCAAATTATAATCATATTTAACACTAATTAAAACTTGTACGAATTATCAAAACAGTTGATTAACCTTTACAATATTCACTTGATGTTAATTAATCACTGTTTAATATTGCAAATCGTTGATTGCTGATACTGCAAGTTATACTTTTGTATACAGAAGTGTCTGTGCTCCAGAATTCACATTACACAGTCCACATGTAACAGTATTTAAACCATTTCCAAACATATGGTTCACGAATTATATAAGCCACATGTGAGGATATTGCAACATCTCATATGCCCAGTTGCTTACCCTAACTATGATATACTAGACTCAATAGGTTGAGAAAGTTGATAGTTCCGAATTGTTATGAATCATGTAATTTTCAATATAACAGTTGGTGTATCACATAAGAAAAAAATACTTAATCCATAACATATTTTTAAAATGTAATATAATCAGCTCCATAATAAGTATAACACATTAATACGAACATTGCTCGCCTGTGTGATTTTATTATATGAAAGCAAAAAATTGTGTTACATTGTTATAATGAGTTTCAACATACATACCTACATACATACATACATACATACATACATACATACATACATATCTTCACACCAGATCTCTTATGGGGTAGGTATGGGTTTCAACAATTTCCTTTATAAAGACTTTACAATATTTGTCATTTGTAAAATTCTGAAGCTTCTTAGGAGCTGTAGGTCTTTTTTTGGAAAATAAAAATAGCATAAATCACATCTACAATCTTCAAAGAGGTGGGCAGAAGGGTATAGCACAATCCATCATTAAAAAATTAGCTCATTTACTTAAATTGTACATGATGTGGGTATACATGTATTGGCAAAAGTAATTTCAAAGCGAGAAAACGCACTAACCTTTCCGACAAACTTATAGTAATGAGGTAATTATGAATTTCACTGCAGAGAGCATCAAGTCAATGAATTGTATAGTCTTAAGCATGTTTCGAAATGACAAAAACAATTGTGATTTCAAATTTTAAAACACTCAAAGACAAACTATCAAATAATGTTTTGAATTATGTCAGGCTCCACCGTGACCTCGCTGTAAACGGCGGGAGCTCATGAGGAAGAAACTAGTTGGGACATGACGAAAAATGTATGTGAGTTAAGCCAGTAAATATATAATCATGTATATAAATCCTCACGAAACATTTAATAGTAAAATAATGTTTTATTATAAAATGACTTATTCTAACGGCCATTATTCTAATAGCCTCATGTATGTATATATTAGAGTGTGAGTTCATCATCATCATCAACATAATCATCTATCTTAGTCCACTGCTGGATATGGATCAGCCCTAATCAACATCACTCGTTACAGTATATATACACTGTTGTCTATAGGCTTCCTCTAATAAGCACAGTCACACCCTGTCCTCTGTTTGCAATAAACATCAGCAAATAAATTGTATAATGACAAGTCATTTGCAAATAGGCTAGGGCCATTAACAGGATTTTGTATTATTGTCGATCGGGATATCGATAAAATATAGCAATGCCAAACCACATAACAGTCTAATCTACTGTTATCACACATCAAATAAGATATGGTTTTCTATGTTTCTAAGAATATAACGAGTTGTAAAAGATTAATGATAAGAAATAAGTTGTACATACAAAAATTTTAATGTACACCTGCAAGCCCAGAAGTGGCAGACAGAGCAGTGTAGCACACCCCCACGTTTCACCAGTTATGGTTAAGTCTCATGGAATAGGTGGTGAGCCTATTGCCACACACTAAGCACAGATTATTTAATGTAATTTCAGTCTATACATCAATAATCATGTGAGTTAATGTGCATAGAATATTTATTTATAACATCATCCCAACAGGTTCCTTAGAGGATAGGTAGAGAGTACTAAGTGCCACACATCTCTACCATTACAAAACTGACATGTTTCTTCTGCATTAATGTTTCTTCATACAAACACACAAACCAGTTTTAGAGTGGTGAGTCCTACAATTTAGTATTCTTAAGCCTGTTTCTGAGTAACGTTTTCATTATTGTTAATTCAAGTTATAATTATTATTTCATAATTGCAATCCAGGAAGCCACAACTTTACTTTTGATTATCCAGTTGGTTTAATCTGGATGTAGTTCATGCTTATGAAGCACACACTGTTTAAGGATTAGTATGCCACAAAGGAGTAATAGATGTGTTAGATAATTATTCAGAACATTTTAGAGATATTTATGGATATTATTAAGTTGTAATGTTTCAGTAGTTTCTGTGTGATTGTCAGGCCCATAACTCTATGTACAGAGAGCTTTACATGCGCTTTACATGGACATCAGGTTCCAGTAACATACAAGCATTTTATACTTTGATAACTTTTAGCTAATCCCATGTATATTTTTGATGTATGACTTGTTTAAAAACAGTTGTGACATTTTTGCATCATAAGGATATATAATTATGCAAAAACTGTCAATTTATAAAGAAAAATGTATGTAATATCTAAAAGATGGTTGAGTGACAATGATAACAACTTTTAGTTTCATATTAAATCAATAACTTTATATGGTGCAAGAACAGAGATATTGAATATGACCATTTTGATCAATTAATTCAACGTAAATTAAATCATTGGATGTAAGAATAATAAAAAGACACACTGAATAATAAAAACAAAACACAATCAAATGATGAAAAACGTGAGCCTTGAAAAATAATATGCATGTTAAATAAAAACACAGCCAACAAAGCATTATCTATACAAATTAGCATTTTTTATTTGGTATTAAAAGTACTACACAGTTTAAAACAATGTACACATGTATGCTATACAAGACTATTAATCTATGATAGGAATTTAAGAACATTTAAAACTACAGGTGGTTATATATTTTGAAAGTTTGATAAAAATTTTAAACTCCAATTACAAAGACGAACCCTATTTCAATTGATTACATTATTATTCATAACCTTATAAACTGACTACGAGAGTTATGTTAATAGCTCATCTATGCGTATTGTGAATTTTAGAACAAAGTAAATATGAGATTAACTAAACAAAACGTGTGCTATCGTTCAATAGGACGATCGAGCGTACGCGACGAGACGTTCGTTAGTGTTCAATTCAGTTCAGAAATGACGTCAGATTCCTTCACTATATCAAAAGCTCATGATAGCGTGGACATTAAACGTATGTCGAAGAAATAAACAAAGATCAACTCACCCATCGCCTACAACGACACACTTGATCGCCTGCATTTCTGCGGTTACTCAGCCGTTTCCACTAATAAAACACGATTATCACAACGGAGGCTTTTCAACTGATCTCGATAAGTGGCGAACACTGCACTGTAAATTACGGCTAAATGCAATAAATACACATCTGCATTACGTTCCTGAGTTGTTATTACACACGGCACAGTATATGGATAAAAATAATATTTCCAACTCCTGTGGTGATGTGAATAAACAGCTTTGTAACCGACGAGCACTAAAATTAAGTCAAGACGTTCGCCGATGGCGATTTCGTTATGAATCTGCGTTACGTTTAATAGTATGTAATGTATAGCAACACTGTACGCTATAAATGTTTATTTTACGCGAATTTACAAATTTTTTTTTAAAAAGTATTAAGTTTTATTGTACGAATTTTACAGTTCATAAATATTTAATTCAGAGCAGTAAATTTATCTGTTATTTTCGTAGTTGGATATATTCAGGCTAGCAATAATTATTCATTCAAAAATGTTGCCGTTATCTGAAACCTTAATACATTGTACGTTCAAAAATTCATTAAAAAACTTAATTTATTCTTATCATTCGTATCCGATGCATGATAAAAATTCATTAAGTAACCCTTTTCTTTTTTTTAATTAATATTCACAAAAATCGGTATTTATCATTAATGTGTTGTAATAGTACAACACTAAGACACGTTTTTGCGCATTTTAGTATCTTTAATCTATGCTTATTATGGCATGGCTTTCGGGAAGTTTGTGTTGCGCGTTATTGCGTGATTCAATTGTTGATATCTAAATTATAATGGCCAAAGGTGACAAGGAATTAGAAAAACCTATAGTGAACAATGAATTACCTAATCCAGACTGCCGCAGTACAGACAACGAGGATTCAGAATCAACACAGGAGCAACCTTTGGAAATCGGCGAGCATTATTTAGTGCGGCGTTCGGATGACTCATGGCACTCGGCTGAGATAATTCAATCGCGCTATAACTCAATCGAATCCTCCTACGAGTACTATGTGCATTATGTGGGCAACGACCGAAGGCTCGATGAGTGGGTTTCCCGCCACCGTATTATGTCCGATAGGTTTGACGTCTGCGAACAATCAAGTAACAACATAAACTCCGATCACCTGCTCACCGACAAGTCGGGCCGCAAAATAACACGCAACCAGAAACGTAAACATGACGAAATTAATCATGTGCAAAAATCTTATGCAGAAATGGATCCAACGACGGCGGCGCTCGAGAAGGAACACGAAGCGATTACTAAAGTGAAGTACATCGATAGAATTCAGTTTGGCAAATATGAGATCGACACTTGGTACTTCAGCCCCTACCCCGACGAGTACGGAAAACAATCAAAACTATGGATATGCGAGTATTGCCTCAAATATATGAGAATGGAAAAGACGTACAGATATCACTTAAGCCAGTGTAACGCCCGCCAGCCATTGGGCAGTGAAATATACAGGAAAGGTACTATCGCGATATTTGAAGCCGATGGTAAGGAGCATAAAATATACTGTCAGAATCTATGCTTGCTGGCAAAACTGTTTCTAGATCATAAAACATTATACTTTGATATTGAGCAGTTTTTATTCTACATACTGTGTGAAGTGGACAAGTATGGAGCACATCTTGTTGGTTATTTTTCAAAGGAAAAGGATTCCCCTGAAGGGAATAATGTTGCATGCATACTCACTCTCCCACCCTATCAGAGACAAGGCTATGGTAAGCTACTTATCGCATTCAGTTATGAACTCTCACGACTTGAACAAGTTGTAGGCAGTCCAGAGAAACCTCTGTCAGACCTCGGCAAGCTAAGTTACAGATCTTATTGGTCATATGTGTTGCTAGAAGTGCTAAGTGCAAGTCGAGGCACATTGAGTATTAAGGACTTGAGTCAGATGACTGGTATATCACAAACTGATATCATATCCACCTTGCAATCAATGAACATGGTCAAGTATTGGAAGGGGCAGCATGTTATTTGCGTAACACCAAAGATTGTAGCAGAACAGTTGACAAATTCACATTTTAAGAAGCCCCGCTTAACTGTTGACCCATCAGCATTGAGATGGACACCACCAAACAAACAGGGACAATCGGCTAAAGCCAAAAAGTAGTACAGGCTAACAGGCAGAGCTTAAAGATGTTGTGTCCCCAATGCAATGAGACGTCTCTAGGTCTATGCCTGTTTGTAAAAAGAAATATTAGTATTTGTGGTTTATTAACACAGTGATCGTTCAAGTATTACTTGTGCTTAAAATAATTGATAGTTTGTCACTAAGCTTTTAGTTGTTTATAACTGTTCACCGCATTTGTTGATCATTATGATCATGATCTTAGTTTATGTAAATGGTAAACCAGTGATAAAACCATGGATATTGAAATTTAATGTTATCATAAAAAAAAAATTATTCCTTAATATCCAAATATATGTTTTAATGATAGATTATAATACTGTTCATTGCATAGCATACTAAATATGACACCCTTAGTTTTGCCCAATGGCATTGTTCTATATTAAATGTTTCATCCCATTTACTACATATTTATAAGGTACTAAGGATAAAGGAAGCACAAATTAAAGTTAATGCATTTCTATTCACAAAGAAAATTGGGTACAGCTTAAACATCACAATTATTTATTAAAATCAATGGCCATTTTAAAACTTATCGTGCTTAGATGTTTAGGTTTGATTTTATGAGTACTAAGCAAGCTCTTAAATAAGCTATTTCCTATAAATTTTATACATTTTGTTTTCTTGGACTACAACCAAAGCCAATTGCTATTTTCTCTCTAACATGTCTTATGTTTCATCAAACAATATCTGTAATCTTATCAGTTTTGTACCAATTAAAACAAATGTTATCATGGAATTTGTACATTTTGTTTTTTGAAAAACATTAAATATAAAAATTGTAAATTTGAGAAATCCAGTAATACTCTCCGCCTGGGATTTGAACTCAGGACTCCCGGCATTGAATCAGAATCAGCAGTCACATTTACGACCACTCGACCACCAAGGCAGTAAATCAGTCTAATTTTGAATTTCTAGTAGTGACTTGTAATCTGGACATGTGCCCGGTGTATGGAAATAGGCTAACCACCTATTCCATGGGATTTAAACGTAATAGGGTGAAACATAGGAGTGTACTACACTCCTCTACCTACCTCTCTGGGGATTACAGGCATGATGTTAAGTAATAAATATAGACTTAGCTTAATATTCATAAACTTGCTCTAATTTGTTAGTTCTATTATCATTGGTATTATGAGATTGTAAATAATACTATACTGCACTTTAGATTTGCATACTTTTAGTAAAAGTAATGGCACATATTTAGAATGAAAAATCAAGTTTTTAACAGTTTTTTTCTAATTCAGTTAAAACAAATGCTTAAACTTCATTTCCATTAAGGGTTTCTAATCCATATTCCAGTCCATGTCCATAGTAAAACACTGGCAGATGCAATAAAATATACTCACTATATAACATAGCATTTTAATATTATTGTATGTGTCTATGTTATATATTATATTAAATTATTCAAGTTAAATAGTAAATTGGTTTACCTAACTCTTTATATGACTGTCTATCCTGCTTTTACTATAATATGCTGTATTCTCAATTGCTTTATGTTGTAGCTGGTTCCATAAAATAAACATTTATCTAGATATTATCTATATGGATTTTATATATCTTAGGCAATAGATGCATTTTATATTAACAATAAATATAGTGCTGTAATATCCTATGTGAATATATATATACGTATTTGCATTAAAACTCATTTAGTCAGTTCCTTATTTAAACTGAAAATAGTGATATTAATTTTAAGTTTAGATTTATTTTGATTTTAAGTTTAACATTCTGTGACTTTCTGGATCCTGTTCAAAACGTTTAGTTGTAAGTGTAAATTTACTTGATTTTCTTTATAACATGATATAAATATTAAGATAAATAAGTTTAACGTTCTTATAATGTTATAATTTGGGTAAGTTTTGTGGAATGCTGAATGTTTATGTTATTGTTATTCACGAAAGATTAACGATTTTTAAAAATTCTTTCCCGCGCAAAGTGACGTACGTAAGATTAGGTATTGAGATGTCAAACTGTCAACTTATTTCGCTTGTAGTTATCTGTATATATAGGTAGTAATTATTTTGAATATTTGAACAAAACAAATTTAAATGTTGTACTTTTGAACGACGTTCAAATTGTTGTCGTTAATCTTTCGTCCTTATTTGTTTTATTTTCAATTTGCCACTACTTTGTGTCGAGTTGCATGAGTAATACGAGATCTTTTTATTGTATTCATTAGATTCTGTGAATCATTCGTTTTCACTGTTTATTTGTGATAATTAATTAGTTTTAACTTTAAGGAAAAATGTGAAAATTTAAAGAAATAAAAATAATAGAAAAGAACTACATATTGTTTCATTATCTAATTTCATCTTACACGACAAAAAATATTCATGTGGTTCATAATAGCTTACTATTTATAACTATATTCTTAATTTGCATAACTAACCAATATTTCTTATTTTATGTGAGAATGAAAAAGTAATAGTAGTGATATTGAGAAGGTAGGGTTCTTGGAAGGTACAGATCCGCGGGTTATCTCCCATTGAGATTAATTCGAATCCCTAGTGGTTAGTAGCTCAGAGTCGAGATTAATGGCCGGTTTATGGCAATGAGTTCACTAGTTATTCTACGATCGCAGGAGTAACGTAACTAGTGAAACGTGGGAGTATAGGTACTACGCTCCTCTGCGCACCTTTTCGGAGATGTAGACATGACTGGACAGTCATAAATAAATTGCATGCGATCGGGTAATTAGTTAACAGCAGTAAAAACAACATTTGCACAATCTATCATTCCAATTTATTTTCATTTATCGGTAACTAACTTACATGAAATAACAAATCAAAAACTGGTCACTCATTGAATATAATTTTATTTGTAATCTACAAGTACATACCAATTTTGTGCATATTCATTATATAATTACACTATTCAAATATGCTGATAGGACATAGCTTTAAAGTTAACGCAATTGTTTTGAAATTGCTCATTTACAATTGTTTATAAACTGGGGTTTTGTTCAATCAATTCTATAACATCGTTTCGTCTTCTTTATTAATAATTACATTCAACAAGTGAACAAAACTAAAGACCTAATTAACAGAATATTATTGAAACAATTCAATTATTTCAACGGACATATTATCAGGGAATAAAGATTCATTTTATACATAAAACGAAATGCGAAAATTTTATATATATTTTTTATAGCAAAGTTGCACGTGTTTATCCATGATTTATACTTACACATAATATCGTTCGAAATTGAGAACAACTGTTCTCGTCAAACACATGAATTATAACGAATTACAACGATGCAGTAATTCATATAAGAAAATACATAAATCTTTGGTAAGATGATGACACATCATAAGTACAACACGGTAAATAACGAGGCCGGCACACACGCCGTGCAATAACATTAAGTATTCACAAACACCGAACGAATTAGCATATTACATACTCATTAAATTATTAACACGAGCCACGTGTTCACTGGGAGGTTTTTCTTAACAAGATATTAATTAAAATTGTCCGATTTCGGATTGTTATACAATAAGATAATTTGATTAAATATATTACGCGACAATGTCCAATATTAATTAATTAATTAATGTCCAATATTAATCCAATACTAATTACAGCGTAATGTTACAATTATTATTGACACATGACGAGTATTAGAAAAAATTATCCTAGCGATCTACTCGATCGGTTGATATATACGCCATAATAACAACAACTAACGGGAATATTACGCGGATAAAACTGGCACGAGGCAAACATCGCTTCCTATTAGACGAGGTCGCGGCCAAACAGTAGCCTGTCGCGTGGTAAAAAAAACCTTAATATATGTATGGAACTCGATAAAGAACTGGCAACATCGACTTTGACATCACACGACTGCACCATCCCAGTGTACGCGGCTCCATGAGAACATTTTTTTGTATTTTTTTATTATTACCATCATTTAGTAGCTTTAATATTATTATCATCGGAACAGACTTCTAACCAACATTCGAGTTACATATCTACATCTAAATATAGTAATAAGTATTTATTCTACTTCGCGTCGTTAATACGAGTAAATTATAATTTTCACAGACAAACAAACGAACGCACATACATTCATATGACAAGTTGCTACCAATCTTGTGCGTGCAGGGCATTTATACACGTTAATATAAGGCCTTTTACAGATGATTCGCTGTCTACTAAACACGTATTTTTTTATTTTAAAACTGAAACAGAATTATCGTCATATTAAAACATAAATATATTACCAATTACACTAAAGTGCCCTTACACGACCGATATGGAGAAACTAATATTCACTCGGTGGTTCTGGACTGTTCCAGCGTCAGAGATACGTATAAATACTGGCCTTAAGATGCCATTTGCTTCAATGGGAAAATCTGTTCAGGTTCAGCGAGTAGAAAGAAACATATGACTTACAAATCACCAATACAGAACGGAGGTTTAGAAGCGTTGCTTTTATATAAAGGTATATATAACGTCCTTATATATATAAAATACTTGTACATTTTATAGATCATTCATTTCAGTTAAGTTCGCCACACTTTAGTTATTTAGGAGATGCTTTACAAACTGGTTTAGAAAAGCGTGTAAGAGAAAACTGTGTAACAGAAAATATCGAACGCTTTTTGTTACTAAGTTCACTTAAGATATCGATATTAAAAGTTGAACGAAAAAAATGTTGAATGTTTATCCGAACGTATAATAGATTATTGAAATACATATCGATTCTTCAGTTGGAACAGTCCGTACACGCGCCGAGCCCGAACAAATTCAACATTTACGCGAACAATATATTTTTATACAAATCACGTGCAAGCTATGGAAGTGAAAGTATCTACTCTCTCGCAGTGTGACACCGACATTCTTTGTGCTTTCCTTGCAAACGAATAATTTTATTCGATGTTTCATCGATGGATCAGCTCTCAAATAGGATAAAAATGAGATCGGTCATATATTTACCGTTTTTTCTGAGAAGTACTTCGGGTGAAGAATGTTCTACACATACATAAATACATGTTCTCATAGGTCTTCCATAACCATAAGTTGTGACATATCATCATTCTAAACTGCTAAGTTTCCCTCGGAAGCTTCATGAGCCGACTTCATCATCATCAGCCTATCTCACTGCTGGTCATAGGCCTCCCCCAATGAGCGCCATCGCGCCCTGTCCTCGGCTTGTCGCATCCAGTTGTCATGAGCCGACTTAAGACAGTACAACTATTGTAATCAACAAATATATTCCAAAAAGGTACAAAGAATGCTGGTATCGTCCGCGAGCCACTGGCAACACCAGTATTTAGTGAGATGTGTGTCAAAATTGTGCTCCCTTTTTCGAGACGCTTTCACACATCATCGTATCATTTCAAATTTTTCACAAAATACCCAGCATTTAAAAAACAAATCACAGAATATGAGAAAAAAAATCGTGTCCACTTTCAAAGTAAACAGCTTCGTTTAGTAAACGTCCAATGTATAAACGATATCTCACTATTTTCAATACAATTCCAGTTGGCGAATATCGATATTGCCTTTTGATACGACAAGCGTAACACAAGCATATTTTTCAAATAGTAAAAAAAAGTCGGTCATTAGTTTTAATACATGGCAATATTCAGGCCGCGGAATGATATCACCTTAGAACCAAAATAGATCCAACATTGTACGATCATAAAAATCGTAGGGTTTCATACAACACTTACTGACAGACACGAGACACAAACTGACACACAACTCGCAATACACGAACATTAACATACTAAAGATTAGCATTATTAATACCTTAAAATATCATCTTTAAAAAAATACTATGTTCTCGGATAAAGCGCTTAAGACATACTTAGGTACATACACAAACACTATGTATTCATTAAATTTAATACTGAACGCCTCATTTGTGAATGTTAATTTATCAACAATAATAAATACAATAAAATACATCAAGTTTCAAAATCGTTTTGCCTCTCATTACACATATTACGAGATCAACCTGAATATTTGGTGATTTGTGTATGTATAATACACAATATAATATGTTTCCATTAAAAGCAAAAATAACCAAGGCACGTTATTAGAACGCGAATAAAACAGATTCATGGAATTATTCTCTCAGATTGCTGTGGCCCTTATTCGAGGTATCTTATCATCATTTACATCGATTTAAAGATCGAATTCTCCATTATTTTCACGTATTACTAATTCAAAAGTATATTTCTTAATTATTTTGAAGTACCTATATATTTTTTTTATAAAAATGAGATTTTAAAATTTAAATATTTATGAGAAAGCTGGCCATGTATCGCCGAGATAACGAAAAATAAATAGTTAATAATGAGGTTTAATACATGTTGCTATTCTCAAAGATTTCTATAATAATATTCGACTAACATGTAATAAGCACGACGACTAAAGCTTCAACGGCTATATTAATATTGAACATTTCACACAATGTCTATATACTATTAGGTATAGTTCTAACAATATAAGGTAATTATTAAGAAAATATCATTGAAATACATAAAAGATATGCCATTTCACAAGTAACATTTAACTAACAATATTTCATCTAACTTTTATATATTTCAGCTTTATATTTCTCAAGCGGGTTATATATATATATAAATATATAT
>DWME01003298.1:0-18637 GCA_018244795.1 Parelbella ahira ahira | reverse complement strand
AATTGACGGAGCGAAAAAAACTATGATCCACATAGTGATTGTTCTATTCACACGGGCGCGTGATTAACATTCAGCCGCGCGGTGGCGCTCTTTAATGGTTTCAATTGTGCAGAAAATTTTACTGCATTGAATGGATCCGCTGAGAAATTTTGCCTGAGACGAGACTCTTTTGTACCGCACTCTTAAATCGATTTGCTCGGCTGGGCTGCAGCGCAAACTTTGCTGTTTTCCGCGTAAACAAAAGCATGCTTGCAGTGAACAACACGGATTTAGATTTAAGCCCGATAGTTCTACTTTTTGTTGTTCGATATTTTTAAGTGTTGCAAACTGAACTATGACCTATATTGACGAAAAAATATTCGCTTGATTTTCTTCGTTTAGCAAACATGAGTCGCGAATTCGGAAACGAAGTTGAATGTATTTATTTTACAAGAGTTTTAAAGAGATGGCAGCATAAAATCGGTTAGATACTTCACTAATCAAATAAGTTTGTATGTATGTACCTATGTATGTATGGCTGTATTGTAATGTAAGGACCATTACTTCTGGAGTAACGGTCCTTACAATACAGCCATTATCATTTCGCCTAATATGCTATAGTTCTGGTCTTTCAATGCCGTCGATATTCTAAAGTACCTAACCGAAGAAAATTTTCTCATCCCTACTAGGAATTCAATGAAGGATGTATTCATTGTATGGAAATTCTTGTTTATCCTTAATTGACCCTATTTCGTCTCTTACAATACGTTTATGAATATAGAATTCTTCGAATGAACATTACATCATACCCCTACCAATTATTTCATAGCAATGCTTACGTATATCTATACCTATAATTAATATTCTGAAAGTATGTTTTAAATGTCTCTCCCACTGAGTGTTTCGATTACGAGTAGCATCGATAAAGCTGCCAGAGCGCTCACAAAACAAGTTTTTTATCCAGCGATTGTGCCGGTGTTGCCATCTTTTAAATTCTCATTCACCCGAACAACATTTCGAACTAGACGTAGTTGGCAACAATTATATTAACTCGATAACTGTTTTGTAAAGTTTCATTAACTTATCTTGTAAGCACTTTAGTAAGTCAATTCTAGTGAATGCAATCCTGTAAGCAAAATTGTAAGAACTTTCAGAGCTACTTAAAACTCAGTTTACGAGTAGTTGCATTGTTCTAACAATTGTTTTCATATCTCAACACTGGGCTTGTATAAACTTCTAAATGTTTTTGGGGGTTAAACTGGTCAGTATAGTATATGGCTATATGTTGCTATATCTTGTATTAATACGATGGAAAGATAGATTTTGTGGGATAGCTTGGAATAGTACTTTAAACGTGGATTAATTAATTACGGGTTATTACGCTATTTTGTTCTCATCGGTATCCGTTATCTCATGATGTAGAAGTATATTCTACACTTTTCTTCTTTCTCCTTGTAGTATAAATGGTGTTGTGTGAATGTGGATATATATTACTGTCTTATTTTTACGGTCCACGTGGCTATATTTTGAATTGTACAAAGATATATTATACATTTTGTTTCACTGCGGACATATCTACATATTGTTACATATCTACCATTGAAAAGATTCTTATTTGTTTGATTTGCCGAACTTGCCCTGTTGCGTGTATGTTGTATATGTGTAGACAGAATGTGTAAAGTTAAGTAACTCTTGTCTAAAACTCACTCACTACGTGTTTACATATTGGTAACTAACAAGCAATTGAGAATTACTATTATAAAAGTATTTAGAGAACTGGACAGTTACATTTATTGTGACTTTATAATAGGTGTAGTAGAGTACATCGCATGGTGTTTAGTATAACTTAATTACGCCTATTATTACTATTACGCCTATATATTACGCAATTTAGTATAACATATTTCCACGAAGGGATAGGCAGAGGACGTACACTCTTATGTTTTTCCAGTTATGTTATATGTATATCCACCATGGATAAGCGGGTAAGCTTATGCTTATAGCCTTATGCTAATTCATAAATAATTTTTAATATGAAATGAGATAAAACAAGATTAGCAAGCTGCGACGACATATTGGGGACAAACCAGTGCTTGGAAGCATTTTACAAGATTTAAAGGCTCGTTAATGAGGCTCGGAACCACTCTCGGATTTTTTCTCCCTCCCCTAACATCAAAAGTTTCGCTTTGCGAAACGCTAACGAGAACCTTCCATGTTAATTGCCCCTTGTTTTTAGAATATATAATTGCATGTATTGTTTCTCTCCTTCCATCAATACGAAGTCTGATGAGACGGTATAATTGATCAACTGTTAAATTAATTCTGTCAAACATGCCTCTTTGTTAAAGTTCAATGTTTAGAAAATATTGACTTTATGAACTTTTAATTGACTTTTGTTAAATTAGCATATTATGTCTTATATTACATCTACTAATTTATTATTCCATGTTAATAACAAGCTAATTATGTAACAGTAAGATTACATTTAAAGTTCATCTAAAAACCTACTTAAGTTTTATTAGCGGTTCGTATGAAACGCTGAGAAATAGCGTAGTCGTACCGCGTACTATCATAACATTATGTATGGGCACCTCACTTTCATTTAATTTCGTTTTTGTTCTAAATATCTTAGGATTTAGTCGAAAATATATTATTTATAACCTTAAGATACATATACATATAATACAAGAGAGTACGTATGTGTAACGATTTATATAATTCTGCCTTATTATATTTAACAGCGTAATATTTTGTATGTAAGTAAAGAAAATATTCCAACTGTGGTTCACTGGATTTGATGTGTATTTACCTCACATCATAATACGGTAACGTCGCGGCCTTATTAAACGTTGTCAAAATGTCTTCGTATTTTCCTAATCGGTTCATTTGACTATGGTATATTTTATTTCGGTGTTTACTTTATTTTTCGCTAACTATAAAAGAACCGAATATCCGAATCGGAGCTGTTTATATTAAAACGTTTTCAATTCGCTTTCGGTATTCCATTTGCTTTATTCCAGGCGATTGGGTAAAGAGGCGATATCTACTTTAATCGGGTATTCGATTTTTAAAATGTTTGGTACAAGGCGGGACTGGTAACAAGTTTGGTATCATAGGTATGAACTTTTACCATGTGTTTAGCTGACATTGGATGTGTCGGCAGTCTGAATTGATCAATCTAGTCGAGTTATTATTAGTAATTGGATGAAGAGGTTTGAGTCTGGTGACTTAGGGCGTGTCAACCTGAAGAATATTGTCCAGAATCCAAGTTTTCTTATTTTTATAAAATGTTGTTAAAAATTGTGTATTGGTTCTACATACATATCTACGTGTTATTAATTGGAATTTACTGTAATTGTAAATATAATTAATCAAAGCAAACTATTGCTTGGTAATAAAGCTTAAAGGCGTAGGATATGCTTAAAATTTGTCACATAAGTTTTCTTGCTATCTTCACATTACTCGTATAATATTATTCAAAAAGTAACTATAGCATAACCATACTTTGAATTATACTATTTCTGTGCTGCGGACAAAATAAAACGCGGAATCTCCATTTTAGTAACGGTACGTGAATCTACAATCAACGAGCTATTACAGCCCTTAGCTGGGTTTATCTTCAACTTCTTGTTAGACTATCATCGCATAACTTGAGACAAATTCTCATTGGTGATAACAGGTGTAGACGTGTTTTTCATAGTTAAACCGAAAACAGCCGCTGTTTTGTTCAACAGAAGCTTATCTATTTTAGTTGTTCTTTAACAACTAACACAAGCTGTCCTATCAAGCAGGACCCAATTAAAGTGATTCCTTCACGTTATGTATATTAACATTATATTTTACCTACCTGTACCAGTGTAATCAAAATGAATAAATTATTTTTTTCTTTTTTAAAAGCGTAACAATATTCATTAGATATTAATACTTTAAGCGCTAAACGTTCAAACGAGGCCATCGTGCGTTCCTAACGGACTCATGAAACGCGCCTCATTAACTCCTGTCGTTTGCTACAAATATTAAGCGCTCGCAGAGCTGACGCGGTTGCAGATTGCAAGCGATTTGTAATATTAAGCGCTGTAGCGCTTGGCTGGGATACCGTTGGTGGCAAAATTCTACAAGCGTTTCCGTACTTCAGAAGTCACTGTGAATAGCTGGTGCCGTTGGTTATGAACAGGTAATAATTGTTAAACCTTGATGGAGGCTGTACAGGATTAAACCTCTGACAAAACACTCGGCAACCAGACTGCACCGCGTATTAATATGCTCCGAACTGCCCGCAGACATAGAAGAGAGCCTTACCCATTAAATTATTAAGACACAATAGATTAATAATCAATTTGTGCGATGTTTTACATCACCATACAAACCCTATACAGAATGAAACAATAATTAAGCGCTTAATTTTCCTATTCAGTAAGAAAATGCTTATGGGAATTAGAGTTTTGATGACCCATCCAAACAATCAAGCACGCTTGTTACGACTTACCGTCCTGTCACTTTATCGTACCGACGTGTCAGGTTGTCGCAACGGCTTGACAGTTCTCGAAAAGCCAGTGTAACAACCGCTTCGCTTTTACATAGATATATAGATCAAAGGCGTTTATAAACGGTATAATCTTTTATCTACTGGACGATTATTATATGCGGAATTGTATGGTTAGGCCACGTAATAATAGGTAGTGTAGATCGCAATCGGAAATAACAGTTATCGGTAGTCCTATCATAATCGAATTTATGACTTATGATCGTCATAACGAGGCAGCGATCAGGCTAGATCGTAAACTGTTTTAGTTAACGTGATAAAACTGCCATGTTACGGCAATATTTACTTCCGATTTGATGCTCGTACATGGTTTTGTTTGTCACGAATGTTAACGTCAGTGGATATATACTCGTATATACATAAGTACATATGTATTTTTTATACAACAGTTTAATGTTGCCGCTTAATGGGCTCGCAGATCGATAGATCTGATAGCGAATAGTTATGGCATTTTTTATTATGGCAAACCATAAAATTACATTTTGTGTTTTATTTAGTTGCAGCTTCTTAACCTGATGGTCTAGCAGTGAGTGAAACTGTCTGCTGATCGGACGTTGTGGATACGAATCCCGTTCAGTACAAATATTTGTCTAATGACCACAAGTGTTTGTTCAGGGCGCTGGATGAAAATATTTAAACATGAGCATCTACAGGGTAGAAATACATAAGTATGACAATGTACTTTATCAGGTTACTGTTAGCAAAGACTACCTATTTACGAATCAGATGGTCCTTTCCAGCCCGGCTTAGAACCCTACACATTACAAATATGACGAGTGTAAATATTTGCGGGTAGTTGCCAATATTTTATAAGGGAAGTACTTATTATAACGTATAGGAAATATAATGCAAATGTAAAACAAGTTCGCACTCAGCTAACTCCACAAGATTCAATTAGAAGATTACACATACTATGTATCTCTTACTTGTGTTTATCCCGTAGGATATTAAGGTAATGAATTTCAAAACGGAAACGGCAGCGGGATGAGTTACCTGCGGTATCGGTTGCTTCGTAAGTTGAAACTGTATAATTAGTTGTCGCATCCGTAATAAATGGTGGGTGGCGTTATTGGACTCATTAATGTCATGAGAATTATTATTTCGTTTACTAAGATTAGTAATCAATAGATATTGACAGGATATAATTCGGACCATGTGAAGCTGTGGTTTGTACTGCATCACATAAATCAACATCATCATCAGGCCTTTTTATCGTTCCACTGTTGGACACGGGTCTCCTCTCTGAAAGAGAAGGGTTACCGGTCGACTGCGGGTTGACAGACAGATAACATATATCTACAAATAATAGTCAAAATGAAGCTGTTACAATTTTTTTTCGCATATCTATGATTTATAGAATACTAAAGAATTTTTCTTTAAGTATTAATAATATTATATACAATACTTCGTTGAAGTATTAATATTAACCAAATTTTCTTTGAACTTGTTTATTCCGAAATAATATTATCACGTGTTAAAATTTTCTCAGCTACAAGAACATTATTCATAGTGTACACACATATTTTTAAAAGTTGCTTTTATATCCTAATTTTATAATATATTATTATTATTTTGCAGAGATAAAACTTCGAAACAAGCGATGATTAAAATTAAGCAACGCAGATCTCAGTCGACCTTTTGGGGTGTCAGCTTGTGGATAATACCTACTTACAAGCCCTTTTCTGCTTTTAAGAGTATGTTAAGCAGAAAAGTTAATCGAAGTATAGCAGTATCCACGCAGTACTTACAGGATTTTAATAACAACAATTCGGTTACGTGAGTATCACGTTACCTCCAGGTGTTGGAGAAGACCCGTCCAAAGCAAACGGGCATAAAAAATGTTGCCATCAAATAAAAACACGATAATATCTTTATCTAAATGCTATTGTCCCAAGCAACAAATATTCTTGTTTATTCCATAAGAAAGTATATAAGTTCAGCGAGACGCCGTCTCGTAACACAAAGCTGTCGTCGGTAGCGGTACCAATAGATAGAAAACCGTTTCCAGTTAGCAAAGTATTAACGAAAGTTTTCAAATTAATTGTTTCCCCTCAATCCGCAAATATTATAGCCAGACTTTGTTTTGATAAATGGCTACGGTATAATTTTAAACCAATTATGGAGAGAGTATTATGGTAACCCCAGAAGTTGTTCAACTGCGGTCCGATCGATAAATTCGAGATCCAGGTAAGTGGCTCCGAAGATTTGTTAATTAGGTGAGATTTGTTCTCTTTTTAAACTTTTAATGCGTTCATTGTTCTTTTATTATTCTGTGCTTTTTTGGAACAATCTAAGATTCATTATTACGTTGTTTATTGTAACTGACATCACGCCTGTATTTCCATAAAGGGGTAGGCAGAAGAGTGTAGTATTCCCATGTTTCACCAGTTACATTTACGTCCACGTATGGTATAGGGGTTAGCGAATGTCAACAAGCTTACTATACTATACTTATTCAATGTGGGACGTAAACGTAGCTACTGAAACGTGGGAGTGTACCCCACTCTTCTGTCTAACTTCTCGGGAATTGGAGGCGCGATGTTACGTTTTTCTAATAAAAATAAACACCATGTTTTGTTTCAATTACAGTTTTAATTATAAGTTGCGCTCTTGAAAAATAAAACCAACTGTATATTATTTAATAAAATAAAATATAGAACACAAAATCCTCGAGATAGTCATGGATTACGTGCTTTGAAATTCTCGAAAGTTACAGACGTTGATTAAATTTGTAACGAAAATAGTTCTTCAATTAGTCCTGAGTCAGTCAGGTCAAGTGGCTATATAGTTTACGTTCAAATAATAAATTTAAAAGTTGTACCTAATTGCAAAATTGTATTAAACATGATTAGTTGATATATTTTTGTTCGAAACAATAGCATAATTACTTCTATTGTCAATCTTGTTCTCACCCACTGTTTCATCAGTCTTTAACATATAGGTACGTATCTGATTACAGTACGCTAAGTGCTAGGTGATATGAATAGCGACTTAAAACATTATCTATCTTTTATTTTGCTAACAATTACTTTGACAGATAGGTAAAATATAACGAAAATTGGGATCCCTCTGTCTCCCTTGGGAAGTATTGTATCATCGCCTGGACATGACATATGTATGTACATTAGTTATCGTATCTGTTCAAGTTGTCAACAATTCCAATTTCGCTAACGAGTTACAAGTTCTACGTTGAGAGATAATCTCTATTCGTATCTGTTAGATCATATATTATTATAGATAGTTACTAACGGATGACAGCGATCACATACGATACGAACACATTACATTGTAAGTAAAACTTCATGTCTATAAAACAAAATTAATGTATTTTTTTAATCACAACTCTGTTTTATTTTTTGCTCTTCCATTTTTAAATCGCGGAGTAAAACGAGGAACTCCTCGTAATGTGAAAGGAAGAGTCCTTATATTACATTAATAAGGGCTGATTTTGATCCGCACTGTCTACCCTCATAGAAATCGATACGTTTTTGGTGTATATTTCTTTTGAATAGGGTTTTAATGAGTGGTGACTTGGCAAGTGACGCTTAAACAAGAGGGGACTTCTTTTTAAGCGTTACCCGCAACGTTACCAACTTGACTATACTATGAACCGAAAATTCTGCCCTATAAAGTTTTTTAATGTAACTTGCCAATAAATTTTGTCTAATGTAATTATTTGTTTACTGTCAGTTAAATAAGTAGTTTATAATATTGTTATTTGATCGATATCTAAATTTATTCTTGTAATTCTAATTCTTATTCACATCATTTTATTTTATTCACAAGACTCCGGGGACCTAAAGTAATAGGGAGAAATCGAAAGTCAAACTAAAAGTAGGTAACGTTTTCTTGGGTATGATTCTGTACATAACATGGTATTAACGATTTACTATGAGGATTATATATTAGGAGCAAGTAAAAGCAAGGCCTTTTGTTATTTCTTCTTTCCATATTATTATTTATAACATATAGAACAATATTATGAAGATTCGGACAACTCGTTTGGGTATCAAATTACTTCTGCTTTGTTTTTAGGCTTGAACAATAATACACATTATTTACAAGTTGATCAAAACATTTGGAAGCAATATCTATTAGATTGTATATAGAAGCCAAACATATCCATCTTACTTTTCATTTTACATATTGGTTGGTATATGGGCTAAGGTCGCTCAAACTGTACTAAAGGAATCATCATCATCATCAGCCTACTCCCGTCCACTGCTGGACATAGGCCTCTCCAATGGGCGTGCCATCTGTGCTGAGCTCGATCTTCAACTCTTCGCATCCAACCACTGCCAGCCACTTTGTGTATATTATCACTCCACCTGGCTGGAGGGCGTCCTACGCTACGTTTGCCAAGTCACGGTCTCCACTCCAAAACACGTCTGCTCCAGCGGCTATCGGTTCTGCGATAGATGTGACCAGCCCACTGCCACTTCAATTTGCTAATCCTTTGGGCTATGTCGATAACTTTGCTCTCTGTCGGATCGTCTCATTTCTGATGCGATCCTTCAGAGAGACGCCAAGCATAACCCTTTCCATAGCTCGCTGAGCGACCTTAAATTGGTAGACCAATCGCACACACGTACAGTTACAATTGTGTTTTTTTAATTCACGCCTCTGTATTGTTATTATAACGCTCTTAAAATCAAATTATATTTAGTTTTATTCAATTTTTTTTTATTAAAGAATATATGATATAGAGTCAAAAGTAATATATTGGATGAGCACAGTAAGTGCACGTTCTACTTATTAAGCCTTACATCTGTAGAACACAGAAGGTAGCGTTTCACAAATCCATGCGCGCTAAATGGTCCGCCGTTGGACGAATACGGGTCTCTACTGAATTAGTGTAATCCCAGCTGCCTCTGTTATCCGTATTTGTTGTAGATTTAAACCGCTTTGGAAATTAAATGTCTTTTGAATAGTGGTTCGCTTATTGTTAACGAATATTTATTGTTCCGTTATTATCGTAAGCCAAACGTATGACAACGGTGTTTAAATAGTGGATTAAATAAATTTATAGCAGTTTGTGGGAACTAAAGTATTGGCGTAGGTGACATCATTATATGATTTCGTCGCTGGTCGAGCGGTTGCAAGCGCGATGACTGATCGAGAGGACTTGGGTTTCTACTTTCGGTTCGCGTACTGGTATTCTTTTACCTTCTGTGGTATTTATTGTATCTTATTGGATTATTTTCTTCACTGCATAAATACGCACATCGCAGGAAAAAAAGAGACATCAAAAGTTCACTACTCGTTCTGTATTTTAAAGATAAATTAATGTAAAACTTAAAGTGCAATAGTCATTTTGGTTTACAAGAAAAACGTAATTTCAGGCCTATAATCCCCGAAGGTGTAGCTAGAGGAGTGTGCCATACACCGGTCACAGATTCAGACTCCGAGTTACTACTAGAAATTCTAAATTGGAAAAATCCAATAGTACCTGACTCGGGATTTGGACCCAGGACCCTCCAATCGGCAGTGGCGCTTGCAACCACTTATAACAACCAACGAGCCAGTGTTTTCACACATCACACACACACATCATCAGCCTATCTCAGTCCACTGCTGGACATAGGCCTCCCCCAACGAGAGCCATCGCGCCCTGTCTTCGGCTTGTCTGATTTGTTTGCTTGTTTGATTTGATTTGATTTGTTTTCATTTACATAAAAATCGCGAGTTACGTACTTTTGTTTTGGTAGAAACAATTTCCTTCGACTGAGTGAAGTCAGCTTGTTAACGTGTTGATATTTAGTCAGATCATAATAACATCACATCGGCACAGTAACCTAAAGTAGGCAAGTGCTATGTAATGGAATTCGGAGTGGAAACCGCTACAATGCGCGGTGCGAGTTGCCGATAATGCAGATTGAAAGTGGTTAATATTGTTCATTAAACTGTGTGTCTGCTAACTATAAATTGAAATATATATTGTTATAACGATCTGTATTTAGTCACATATGTATGTAGGTATGTCTTATTTCTTTCTTTCTTTCGACCCTTTTATAATTCCACGGTAGTCGCCGGCCGGCTCTAGTCGCCTCTTGCGACACCGCGGTATGTTGAATGACAGAATTATTACACACACACATACTATCAGCCTGCCATCGTCCACTGCTGGACATAGGAACAGAATTATCATATTATTAAATGATATACATTATATGATTCACGACAATTTCAGCTACAATTTTTTCTTTAGGTTAATGATTTTGTTGTTTTATTGCTTATAATATAAAAGACACAAAGCTAGATGAATAATCTGTATCTACTGTTTATTTACCTCTGCTTAAGACATTAACTTCTATTGAGCCAGAATGCAATCTAAATAGATATTCTGCTCGACATCGACATGCAAAATGGTTGAATAAATGTTTATTTACATCGTTCGTACGGAGAGATACGAACAAGTACTGCATGGCATGCGAATTTTCTTGCCATTTATAAAAATATGTATCTCCCCGCATCATCAAGATCTTATGCAGATTCGTCGATAGAAGAATGTCGTGACTGATATCATTGATTCATTTAACAAATACGACATGCATTCAGTGTATTTAAGAATCAAATTTGCAACGTTATACGTATATTAATTCAAGAATAATGAAAGAAATTTAAATATTCATGATTCTTGTAACATGGCGGAGTTGACATAAAAGTACTTATTGTTTCAAAAGTAAACTTTGCCTAAAGTCAATGAACTGTTTCCAAAGTCCAAGGACAAGTTAAAATTAATTTATATTAATAGTTATATCCATACCATCCTGTTATCAATTAAGGGTAATTTTGTTAATTAATAATTCTGATGAATCTGATTTAGTCCTATTCCTGTAGTCCCATGTTTTGTAAGTTGTTGATAGCAGATATTTAAGATTATTACTGGTCGCTTGTGACCGCTGTCTGCTAACTTCCTGTTTTATGCACGTCATAGAAGTCAGCCAGCACTACAAGGTGTTTTTTTTATTTTTTAATAGTCGTATGGTAATAGTTTTTTTTGGATTTATGCTCAGTGCATGGCAATAGGGTCACCGCCTATTCCATAGTAAGACATTAATGTAACTAGTAAACGTGGGGTTGTACTACATTCCTCTGTCTACCCCTTCGGGGATTCCAGGCGTGATTTTGAGTTTCTTTTTAATAGTAGTAGTTTAAAACTTTCAATAATTATGTCGTATCTATATGTAGTATTAATTTGAGAATTACAATAATACTGTACTAGCAGAGTATGTTGTAATGGCTGTAACCATTTTTACATTGCTTTTGGATTTCTTTGAAATCATTGGGTCAGAGTTATATGCCAGCAGCAAACCCTATTAAGCGTTTTAAGCCACCTTATTATCCGGTAAAATACGTATAACATAAGGGCTGTCTACTGGTCTTATTTAATGAAATATTGAGAGGATAATTTTCTTTCCTAATCACAAAAACGTTAATATTTCAGAATTGTTTTTTTTTTAAATTTTTTTTTTAAAGCTAATGTTGGTTTTAAGTAGCCATTTTGATCATTATGCTAAATAAAACAATGCAGAGTGTCGTTTGTTTTACATCATTAATTCGATTCGCTGTCTCGCTGAATGTGCGCTTTCCCTAAGCACTGTACGGGCGCTAGACAAAGCTTTTTATGATGTGACGGAATGACTGGGCTAACAAGCAGGTGCATCATTAGACTGAGCCCTAATGAGCGTCGACCCGGCTACTACATGACAACGGCTCTACAGACTTCACTGTTCCTTTTTCAGAGTGCTCCAGCACACAAGATATACATACGTACGCCGTGAATACCCCGCTGATATTATATCAAGCGGGAGCATTGAATTGATTTAATGACTTGCAAACTCCTAATCAACCCTTTTCAACGGTTCTGTTTTCAAATTTTTATTACTTCACCTTACCTAATAGAAACTTTCTTAACTGGATTATCTCCGACAACCGTTAGAATTTATTTTATCCAGCGCTGCCAGTGCGGCGTTTTAATTTATATACAAGAAAATTGTTATTTAGAGGACATTAAGATTTATAATACTTTCTCAGCGTTTTAGAAGTCTGTTTTCTAAAACAAACTGTGTTTTAAGTTACGCTTTGTAAAGAGTTTGTGTTTACAGCACTATATCACGTTTAATGTGTCTGTCTCGCGAAACGGCAAACATACAATTTATTAAAGCTTAATAACAATTTAGATATTGAAATTTTCCGACGTTTCTTCTTGTTTCTTTGTTAGTTAAATAATAAGGGAGTTATTTTTCGTATTCTCTATGTCTTTGTCGAATGTTAAATATAAAATTGCGTTCGCCTTTTAGAAAATATGTATATACGAGTATGTATGTTATTTGCAGATTCTTACAATAACGATTTACATTTACAGGCGTATTATTTCTGTAGTGGTAATAAATTATTTACAAAGATTCTTTCTTATTTATTAAAACAATATACAAAATTGGCTGAAAATTATTATTTTCAAGGCACACTTAAATTGCTTTAATTACTTATACTATTACCTATATAGGAACAACTGGCTAGATCTATATTTTGTACCGCGAGAACGAGTAGACACTCCTCTGAGCAGAACGAAGCGGTTATCGAAATCGTTTCTGCTACGGAGTGAGTGAGTGCAACTGCCTGCGATATTTTTTACGATTCGGACCACCTGGAACTATTCGAGAAAAGAGTGAATGATCACTTTCTGGGCGCGCGTGCTACATCCTAGGCTGCATCTTGTTTTCCATCAGGTGAGATTACAGCCAAACTTGAAGCTTGCTAAATTAAAAAATACTCTTTACACTATGGCCGTAACACGTACGTATAACAGTGTAGATTGTTGAAATATAATTAGTTTAATAGTTGAAAAGATTGGTTTCTTCTAGAAAAAATGTCTTGAAGGAATTTGTTATATACAAAAATCATAATCATATAATGAACATATGTGCGAGAGATATGGCCGTTTATACGAGACAAACAATGATAAGATCGGGGTATTACTTAACGTAGTATTCGTAAGCAAGCATTTGTGACTATTCATTTGCGCGATCAATAACTCGTACGTCACCGTGGCAGATTGTGGCGACATCGATCAGAACAGTTTGCTTGCAAATTTGGCGGCAGCTATCCAAACTGGATCGTGTGAAACTTGTACATACGGCTATGTATGAGGAATTGGCGTTAAATTGATTTATGTATGTATATACGAAATGTTCTTGCGATCCTAGAACCGATTTGCTGAAACAATTTGGATCCGTAATGGCTGTTTGCGTATGGAGATCGACGAAATAAGTTTTTGCTGGATTAACTAAGAAATTATATGTTTTGAATATTTTTTAATCTGTTTAATTTGTTTACCATTACATTGTATATAATTACTCGTATACATGTATAGGCGGTAATTAAATTCCTGTAATCTAAGTTATTAAAAATTAATTAGTAAATATTTAGGAGCAGTGATAGCCTAGTGATTTGAAATATCAATTGCTTGAACGGTGAATGAAAACATCGTGAACAAACTCGCACACCTTAAGGTTTACAAAAAAATAATATTCTCTAAGGCGTGTGAAGTCTGTTGGACATAGGCCTCCACCAATGAGCGCCATCTCGTCCTGTCCTCGGCCCGCCGCATCCAAAATAGTTGATGCTCATTAAATAGTAATATATTTTCAATACACTTTATTTTCATTGCTTTGTTTTTATTGTTATATAAATATTTCTCGCCTACCCGGTAGTGCGAGGTGAAATTAAGCCAACGACTATGACGTCACATCGCAGGAATGCGCGACGCGAAACATGTCGGCGACTTTCGGGAAGTGCATATTTTGGCGTTGTTATGTCGCATCGTCATTTTAAGTTTTGGCTTTAATTTTACTGGCACATATGCATGAATGAATTCTTATACGATGTAGCGTTTACTCCTATTTCTACCATTATTATTTTACACAAAAAATTGTAGTATTTTATCAAACAATTAGTACTTTAGACTAAAAATTGTAGTTGGCAAATCACGAGAAATAAAAATATGTTAGTATAACAAATAAAAAAAAAAGTACCTATATTTTCAAAAGTCAGTACAAACGTTCTACAAAACTTGATATCTTTTCACATAAATACATACATACATAGAATATATCACGTGAAACACTTACTTTAATGCCACCAAAAGCTACCGGCTCAAGGAGTTCTGTAACTGGTACTATACGTATAAGTGGCCGACTACTGTCAAAACTTTACGTTAGAGCTAAATCTATGGACGATGAAAAGTTAGGGTGAAGTTATCAAACTTCGGATTCAACAATTAACGGAGCGTAGTTCTGACTCAGCGGTCGTATTTCAGCATAGGTGAGCGCGGCTCTACGAGTAATACGGTGGGTGTACGAGGTTTTCATTTTCAACGGAGAATTTTACTGTGAAACTTGGAACGGCTCTCTTGGGCGCAATCAACTATACTTAAAGTGCGTAGCTATCGGTGTCCCACGCGAAGGTTCGCGAGAGACGAGTATTATTAAAATTAGCTAATCCACCTTTGATACGCTCACGAAAGAGTTTTTTAATTTATTTTCGCCTAATTTAAGTCGTAAGCTGTCGAGGTGTATAATAAAGAAGAACGTGACTCTATAATAATCCCTCCGATCAGCGGATGCTTTTAATCAGATTACGAAAGTTATTTTGTGAAAAGCGGAAAAAGAATCTGTCCCCCCACCCCATGTCAAGATATCGGTGGGTCGTAAGAGACGACTAAATTTGATAATGGCTCATCGCAGTATGGCGAAGTCTAGTTAGGTACGGCTAAATGTTTTGGCCGCCTATGGACAGCAGCGTAAGCGGTGCGAAAAATCATGCTCTGCGAATACCGACCCGCTTGCCCAGCGTAGGGGTTACGGGCAAATAGCCCTCAGAGAAGGGCTATCTCCAGGAAAGCACATAGGTAATTGTTAATAATAAAGATACAATCCGGACATTTAATGATTGAAAAATGATTAATGACGTGTTAATAGTAACTCAAAACAGCTTCAGTTTTTTTAAGGCATAAGTACAAGTCTCTAGAAATTTGTTATTTCATGATACTCTTACCTATATTAGGAGTTTAATGACCGAATATTCATATCTGAAAAAGATGGAGACGTACCCACTATTAAATTATTAAAATATTCAACTTTTCGAAATTCTATTGAAGCGTAAATCTCTCAGTCGATCGTAAAAACCGGTCCCTTGAGCTTTGAGAGTAACAGTGTTTCATTGGATTTGAGCCGTGCCATTGTCCTCACACGCACTCCGAGAAAAAGAGCAATTTCTGAGATTTCCGAAGGGCTTAGCTTCATTTCCTTTTATATCTCCCCAGATACTAAATTCGTCCAGCCAATAATAAAAAATTGTCGAAGACATCCGGAATGGACTCGGCGTAAAAATTTACTCCCATTTCCGTCAGGCGGATCGGACTGACATATTTAATCTATATTTTAATTTCTTTTGAACGGAACAAAGCCTACAAGTTCAGTGGAGTATATAAAAAAAATTTCAGCAAGTAAATGATATATATTTGTTAAGCGTAATTATTAGATGTTATTATATTGGGCAATAAATAAATATTTTGAATAAAGTTGGAGCTATCTACAAATACAAAAAAACGGTTAATTAAACTTAAAACAGAAATACGAATTCATCATTAAAACGATTCAGCCAAAAATGGAATCCTAGAACTTATTATATGGCCGGTTAATATACTGACAAATCTATTGACTGTATTTTAAAAACAAAACATCATTTTTAAAATAGTTTTGGAGGCCATGCTAAGCAGTCCAGTCTATTTGCAATTGTTAGATAACACACATTAGGTCTTTTTAAAGTTCTCCAAAGTGGTTTAGTAGTATTTCAGATATTACTGGACACATCTGCACACAGTGATATACATTTTAATTTCATATAAATTGCAGAAAATTTTCATCTAATATAAAATATAGATACGGTTAGTTTTAGAATATAACTTAATATGTTTAATTAATAAGATGTCGTTGTAGGAAGCCGGTTGAATGATGAGCTCGAAATTTAATTGTTAACTTATTACATAAATAGACACCTACCGGACATTAGTACACCTGTACTTTATTGCTATCTATAAAAGGACATTTGTAATGCACACATCAATCTAACGAAGTGGAGTGACACAGAGCAATTTGCGGGGAGGCGTGTTTGCTACTTTTGGGTCGCGTAACTTATTGTCACAGGTGTAGGAGTATTCCGGAAACTTCGTATGAATTACAAATGCGCAAATATGTTTTGCTAGTATACAAAATACCTCAAAACTGCCTTACCCATGTCAAAGTGGAAACAACTTGAGATCGGGGGACAGTTTCTAGGAATATCCGAATTTGTAACATACGATAGGTATGTTTGCTCCATTTGTTTGAGTGTACCATTACTTACATAGGTATTAAATTGAAGAATCACTATCTTAAAATAGGCTACATTGTATATGGAACTTGTTATTAGTTAAGCTTCGGCTTCACATTTATACAACAACCAATCACGTTGGTGATTGAAATCAACTGGTGAAACGTGGAAGTGTATTACGCTCCTCTTACTGCCCGTTCGGTCATTACGAGCATGATGTTACGTAACTACCTATATCCCTACTTAATATTATAAATGCGAAAGTAACTCTGTCTGTTACGCTTTCACGCCTAAACCATTGAACCGATTTTGATGAAATTCAGTATGAAGATAGAACTGAACTTGGGAAAGGACATACTTATACTTTTTATTGCGAAAAAAATGGTAGATGGGGTTGAAGTAGGGGTTGAAATGGGGAAATTCTTGGCGGGCGAAGCCGCGGGCGGCAAGATAATGGTTATTATATATTTAAAATTTGAGCTGTCAAATTTAAAAACGCATTTCAATCGATCTGCTCTTTTTAATACATCCGCCATTCAGATTTTATTATATTGTAATCGTAATTTAGTTAAGCATTAGACACGAAAAGAAAAGCAACTTAATTTAGTGCAGCCGAAGATATACGAACGTATTCAATAAAGCAACGGTATTTCTGACAGCGATGTCGGCGTCAGGCCGGTCGAGTTCTTTTGAACTTCCTAAGAATATATCATGGAAACTTTCTACTAAAACTTGCCACTATATCATTTTATAGCTGAAATATTATTGTAATAGTTAAATAATTTAATAAATATAAAATACAGTTTTTTTTTTGTATTAATACTAATATTAATTTTATCCATAGTAGTAATTGTAGCAGTACGACTTAATGCCTATTATAAAAAATATATTTTATTGAAGGGTTTTTACAACTTTATATTTGTATCATACAGTTTTCAGGAACACAATGTTAATGTTACAAAATTAAATTTAAGCCCTACATTTTAATAAGTGCCACAGGAATTTTGTCACAGCGGAGTTGTATCTCCCCAGGAAGAAGTTGGCATACTCGTATTTCAGTATTTTTAGCTGTTTACTGCTATATTCTGTGTACTGTTATTGTCTGTCTATTTCCACTATCTGACTTTAACTATTTACTCTGGGTCACAGCAATGAGACTATTATTACGTATTTTGCAGCAACAAGAGGGAGTTCTCTTACTTATTTGACACAAAGCACATATAAAATACGGACATAGGAAACATTGTCTTCGTTATTTAAAAGGAGATATCGAAGTGTTAATTAATTTGTAATAGCATGTCGGGGACAGTTCGTCTCAAGTTTTTTGAGTAGATACCTATATGTATTTCATAAACCGAACGCCCCAAACATATTTTGTATATACTGTTTATATTCTGTTTGGTTACGGAATAAAAAAAATGTATTCTATTTTAAAGAAATTGTGAGCCCAATCACTTATTTTGTAGTTTTTTGCAGGTATTATTATTACTATATTTTCACGCCAGGTCCATTACGGAGTAGGCAGAGAGCATCGAGTCCCTGGGATCTATGCTGCCTGTGACTATACAATATTATGTGCGTTTTAATATTAAATATTGTTATATATTATGTACATAGCCCAAAGGATTAGCAAGCTGAAGTGGCAGTGGGCTGGTCACATGGGCTGTCGCAGAACCGATAGCCGCTGGAGCAGACGTGTTCTGGAGTGGAGACCGCGACTTGGCAAACGTAGCGTAGGAC
>DWME01003297.1:0-18637 GCA_018244795.1 Parelbella ahira ahira | reverse complement strand
CGCTCATTAGGGGAGGCCTATGTCCAGCAGTGGGCTAAGATAGGCTGATGATGATGACGATGATGAAGGCTAAATTCTAACCGGAAGTTTTTAACTGAAAATATATCGTGAAATCATTCTTCAGGATCATAATATCTTTACAAATATATTTTTTATAGTTGACTGTTAACTGTGTGTGGAGCAGTTTATTATTACCACCTGACAGTGGAACACAAAGTGTGCTTAAGTCTAGGCAGCCAGTCCTGAAAAACACGGCCCAAATGGGAAGAAACACCTATTTAAGGAACACTTATTTAATTTACTTATATACCTACGTAAGGAACACTTATCCCATTCCAGCATATTGACTTGCCAAAATGGCTGAAACAAAAAAGAATTTCTATTCGGAATTATATTTATATTACGTAGTAATTCGCTTTATGAATATTGTAATCCCCTTTTCGTACTACAAACAGACACATCTATAAATATACATATACACATATATTACTAAACATAGGCTTCAGCTACCGTAACGACATAAAAGCATAAGAGGTTATTTTTATACACACACACACAGGAATACAGAGGAGCTTATTTTTACATACATATACACACACACATATAGAGGTAAATATAATATCCGTAATACCGTAAAATTAAACCACTGGTGATTGGTACGAGCTCATTAAGAGATGTCTCCGCCGCGACCTCGCTGCAAATGGCGGGAGCTCATGAGGAAGGACCTCGTACAGGTCTGAAACTACACGGGCTATCCCAAAAAACGTACGTGAGTTAAGCCGATATATATACATATAATAATGATGTTGAACGATTTGAGGACTTACTACTAGACAATGAAAAACGGGGCACGTAGTGCTCACGTCACTACGCTTCGCGTAGATTAATGGCCAAATAATCGTGTATATCAATCTGTCTGTTGGAAATTATAAAGATACCAGAGAAACCTGTCATCGAACTCAATTATCTTTTGTTTGAATGCGAACCAGTGCGGCCAGAAGCTCGTGTTAAGCGTAATATATCCTGCGAAGCATCAACGCTGACGGCGTAATCTAGTAGTAGTATGCGCCCTAACAGGGGGTGTTTAATCCTAGATGAGGGTCCACACCACAAATAGAAGTCATCAAGACTACAAAACTAAATTAATGTGTACTACTTGGTAGTTTGGCGTTATATTTCAAAATAAATATCTAATACTCTCTTGACAATACATTTAGAAGGTTTTCCGGTTTGTCGGGCTGCTGTAGAGAGTTACAGCTTGTTCTGATAACAGATATATATTCTGGATCTACGCTCATGTTACCTATGCGTGTTCATAACACCTACAATTTGTTAAATATTTTGTTTATGAGAATAAAATCATACGCAATGGACTATTACAGACTATGGTAATAAACTTTATAATTCTAAAAGGAGGCTCGAGTGTGTTAGTGGAATAAAAAAACAGTTGGTTATGATGGTAAGCATGCTTTGAGGGTAGAGAAATATTTACACCCTTATGTTTATTTTTCAACTTCACGTAATTTATTTTACAGAGTAGGTAGGACCTAAAGAGAAAACGTTATTTCATATTTTCTGTGCTTTATCATTTAACATTATAAAAGGTCAAGTAAGTAAATGTTATAAAATGCATAAGTGTGTACGCTTTTACGAAGTCAAATAGACTGCGAGCGGGGAGCACGAGTTGAAACAATATAATACATACAAGCAAGCAGTTTTAGGCTCTAAACACACGTAACTGTTAAAATGTGATATTTTATTAGGAACATAATTAATGTTCTTAATAATAGTTGTTTCGGTAATAATAATAATAAAAATAAGAATATTTATAAAAAAGGTCTTCTAATATGGACATATTAGATGAGGCATTGTAATAGGAAAGATATTTATTTGAAGTATGGTTTCCAAAACACTGAGAGGATTACCCCGCTAAATTATAAGACAATAATTAAACGTAATTAAACTTATTCATAACGTACGTACGTATATATTCGAATTTTGATAAGTAGAACATTCGACATGGATGCTACCTTGCGGTTTAGTAACGTTTTACTGATGTTCAATGTTTTCCAATATTAAAGAATAATATTTGTATGTACATAATGTATTTATAAAAATTATCAAATCCTGTCTTTATTTGACCCTTCGAGTAGTAGGTACTTGAGGTTTACTTATTATTTACAATATTGTACTCTATGATGCGAAAAATGTGCGAAAGTAACTTTTCATAATCGCTGAAGAACTTCGTCCCGGGTTCGATGCCAGTTTGTAGAGATATGAATACGATGTTATCAACTTGTACACATTCACACCAAACATGCCTACTTCATATAAGTAATAGAACTTTAAACATAATATTCTTGAGAATTAATTACACACACACACACACACACACACACGCACACACTATCAGCTCGTAATCGGCTACGGCTGGACATAGGCCTCTCTAATGGCACGCCACTGAGTTCGATCTTCTGCTTTACGTATTAATTATTTATCTTAATTGCCGATTTGACAAATCATTACAAGAGACAGTCGTTTTTAAAGCTCCGTGTATGAAAGTCCCTAAAACGCTATTTGAAGAGACTGCAATCTCGTATACAAGTTTAACTGCATATTTTTATTTGAAATATTCATGTGCTGAGATGAATAATGCTTCATGTAACATAAATATTGAATGTGAAGGTCCGCTAGGCAAAAATGTCTCCCCCGAGGAGGTTTACACTTTATTACCTCTACACAGCCCTACTTTTGTTACCGCCGGAAAGCAAATGTATTTAAAACAGTTTTTTTTAGGTCTGATGTGATTGACGACCTCAAGAAGACAGCGGGATGCTGCTGCTGCCCAAAACCGGAAGGGGTGACGTAGAATACAGAAGGCCTATGACCAGTAGTGGGAATTTAATGGACGATGATGATGATGTGGTTGATAGCCTACATCCCAAGGTACCAAAATCAGTTATCGGGATCAAAACCAACCTGTTCAGTTGCTAATTAAAAGGGGCTTATTAACAATTAATATGACTGAATACTAGCTATATTACTGTCAAAGCTCAGTGAGAGGTCGGGTTCAGATGTCCGTGAGTTCCTGCGGTCGCCACTGACCGCCGCCTGCCTGTTTGCTACTGTTACGCCCGAATATCTGAGAAATATAATTAAAGCTGAAATTGAAATGCCTCATTCATCCGAGGGTGGATGTTGTAAAAATGACAATTCTTTAACCCTCAACATCCAGGCTGTACTAGTCCATAATTATTCATTGAACCGAAACAAAAAACCTAGCACATACGTGATTTGTAGGATTTTTAAAATGCAAGTCCGTGTTACCTTTTTGAAAAAGACTTGCGGCAAATTATCACTTGGTCTGTCATCATCATAAATAATATACTTTTGTATATATGCATATATTTACATAAATGTGCATTATATAATTTAATTGTTAACATAATTTAACAAAAATACGAAGATTATTTTATTGCTCCAAATTTTCATTATCCATATGATGATATTTAATTGGTTCGATTGATTTGTAGAAAATGCCATTTAGTCTTATATCCGTCTTTTGTTAACAACGTCAGTTGCTTCATCGTCGAATCAAAGGTAATTGGTATTCCTTATGAGTACCATACATCGCTTAGTATTCTCTGAATCCCACACACATCTGTAACCCAGTTCAAATAGAGCCAACTGTTACCAAAGTGTTATGACTCTTTTGTAACAAGTACGACCGCTTAGTATCTAGTTTTCTAAATATTTGTTTCAGTAACCTATTAACTCGTTTAGCGGTGCGTGATCACCGACTCATTATGAAAATTCAAATTAAAATGAACTGATACTTTGCGAGGATAAAAATATACATATTTACAAGATTTAAATTATAAACAGAACTTGAGATTAATTTGATCGTTGCTGGTTTTCGTTGACAGCCAGAGAATGGGACAAAGTGACTTGATTTTAATTAAGACCATCATTTGTCTGGTGTCCGTCCACTCATCCGCTAAATTGCAACTGTTGACAAAAGTTAATATCTGTTTTTCTCTTAGTTCTTTCCTTTGAAGCACATTGGCTGCGAAAACTCAATTAAAATGACAACTCTTTTTTTAAATATATGTATGAATTCCAATCTTATGTTACAGTTTAGATAGTGAATTAGAGAATATTTAGATGATTAAATATAATTGCCGATGTGATCGGGCTCTTCTCGATTTTGAGAAGTGGTTACTTCAAAATATGAGGTGACGCAGGAATTGAGATGTATTTTTAAAAAATCATAATCTGAACTTTACAAACCTTCTTGTAACAGCTATATACTTATGCACTGCGGTGTACACAGGACGACGGAATGATTAACATTTTTTTCAGATTCATAGCAAAACAATATTTATCTACCATATTTTATTGGACACCCCCAAGTGACACAAAACGTACCAATTATGTTTATGACACCCTACAGAGACTACAATAGAGACAATAGATATTCAGACAATTAACAACGTCATTGTAATTCGATCCCTGGGGAAAGATCAATGGAAAATAAGTTACTCTTTGTATTTCGATTCCTGTGGAAAGGTAAATGAAAAATAAGTGATTTTATTTCCAACTATAAAAAACACGTTTTAGTTATACATATTTGATTAGCTTTAGGCAGCAATTTTATATGGAAAAATTTACTGACACTCCAATATGAAAAGTGCTTCTGACCTTAATTGACAGTAGAATAAACTGTACACGCTAAAAGCTGATAAAAGCTCTTAAGTAATTAGTGGCCGTACTAATTCGTCCGCTAAGTTTCGTCCGTTCGTCCGACCGTTAAGGCGTGTTAGTAAACAATGGCACAATCTATTCTAGTGGTTAGTCAAGGTCATCACATATACGTACATATTTCTTTGTCGATAATATTTTTGTTATTATATGGTATTTATGCTAACAAGCCAGTGAATATTGTATAACTAAATTTACAATATAATTTCTAAAATATAAAATAAAATCTGTAAAGCTTGCAACAAAGTTTAAAAAATACGTTGGTTGGTTGGCAAAGGTTAAATAATACGTTGCATTACATTCAATTTTAATTTAACATTTATTCTAATAAGAACCGCCCTCGTGTTTGTAAGGGTTAAGGGCATCCACAAGTATTTAAAAAAAGATATATTCGAGTATTCTTATTGTGCATACTATACTTATAATTATATTACAACCATAATTAATATGCAGTAATCGAATGTCATGGTCAAGTCGTGTAATCAAGCGAAATCCGCGAAGTGCAAAGTCATGGATCTTCTATTAAGTTTATGCCGTCTAGATTAATGGACCATAGGATAAACCATTCTTATTCATGCGATCATTAATCTAATGCTTACTATGATAAATATCCTAAGGTTACGTGAAACGTTCATTAATGATGGAGAGCGATAGTTCATTTAGTTTGGGGTGCGTCAGGGTAATATCTTAGCACCTATATTTCTCCTATCAAATAAAATTGTTGTTTATCAAGTAATGTCTACAATCAAAGGGCCTGAAGCATGCACATAAATTAGATATAAAGTAATATTTTGTCATTTTAAAAAACTCGTTTGTAGATTATTTTCAAAAATAATCCACAATTTTTTTAATTTTACTATTGCTTGTACTGAGGTTCTAACATTAAGAAAAAAATCGACCCATTTGTAATTTCATTGTTGGAATATGGGTCTCTTCTCATAATGAGAAGGTTAAGGCCATAGTCTACCACGCTGGCCAAGTGCGGGTTGGTAGACATGTTACACACACGTTAGAATTTTTTTTTGTAAATTCTAAGGTTTGCAGGTTTTTTCACGAAGTTTTCCGTCGTCGATTAGCAAGTGATAATATTTGAACCTTAAACGGATCTTTACAAAGAGGTACACTACGCTATCACTGCTTCTTACATTATAGACTTCATATATTATGTGCTACGCAAGTTTTAATTATTAAAATAGTGAATAGTAGTTTATATATAAAAAGAACAGGAACATGGAAGTCGTTTCCCTTAACATTCATGTTAAGGACGGTAAGGACATTATTTAAGAAATAAATTGATACATTTATTTCTTATTAAACTACCTTGTTCGTCGAGGGGTCGCAAGCGCGACTGCCAATCACTGGCACTGGGTTCAAATCCCGGGTTGGGTACTGTTGGTTTTTTTCTAATTTAGAATTTCTAGTATGAATTTCAGAGTCTAAATCTGTGCCCGGTGTACGGCAATAGACACAAGATCTATTCTATGGGATGTAAACATAACTGTTGAAATGTGGGGAAGCACTACAGTCCTCGGTCAACCCCTTCGGCGACTACAGGCGCAATGTTACGTAAATTAAAAAAAACACGCAAAATTTACGTTTTACTAAGACACTTTTGACATAAATTACTGTTGTACGCTTAAGACAGAGACGAAACTAAATTACACATACACATTTAAGAGCATTATCGCAATACCGTGATGTTCTTGTTAGTTAAAAGTAAAACTCGCAAAAGCCGCAGTAGTTGTGCTCAGAATACTGCTATTTTCTTAAATTTCATCCGTACGGCCCTCAGCGTTTAGAATTCGCCGGTATTAAAGTTAGCGGACTTTTTATGACCGTTCCTCGCGAAAGTACCTACGTCAAATACTGAACATTTACTGGGATAACTCTGTACTTTCAGCTTGATCAGTTTTTTTACATTACGTGAGGTGAAATGAGAAGGCCATTTGAAGTTATTAAGTTAATGTAGGCTTTCGATTTCAGGATGCGAGACATTTGTAAATAAGTTCAAATTTAGGTTAGTTATATGTATCTGTCTTCTGTTCTCTTCGCCTCATGATTAGCAGCAGAAATAGACGAATGAGACCTAAGATTAGTGTCGTTCATGAGGCCTATAAATGGTATAAATGCTTGGTATTTTGAAATAAATAAAAGATATTGTTATCACTATAGAGACTGGAATTAATGAAAACTATTTACCTAATGGTTTCATAGAACACACATATGTTTTTTATGGTACCCTCAGGCATTATCACTACTACCCTTATTTCTACACTGAAGCAATTTTTACAAAAAATAATGTATCTTTCGGTTTAAAACTAGTTTAAAACCTTCGGTTTAAAACCTAGTAGCCGGTTTCATTTAGTTATATTCCAAATTGATCATCTGAGGTGTGAGGAACAGCAAGTTTAACAGACACAAGCATCGAATAAGATGGATAGTACCGAAAATTAACTACACTCATATAGTAACCATCTTTTTGTGACTATTCTTCACATATTTTCTAGGCAAGCGTGCTACATCTTAGGCCGCATCTCACTTTCCTACATAAAAAAAAACATACATTTCGTACTAAAATTATATTAGATATAAAAACATAGTGGGTTGTCCTCTTTCATGAGTTCCTTTTAACAAGCTCATAAAGAGCTTTTTTATTATGAATATATTACTTGAAGAAATAATCCTTTTAGGCGATTTCAGCCAAAACTTTCGGATGTAATGGAATAGACGAGACAAGTGAACAATTTACCCTTTTCATTTGAAGGCCAACGCTCAAGTTTCCGGACCCAACGATCGTTTACTTAAAAGGGCTTGTTTTATAAAATAACAATAAAAAATTTCGATAAAATATTTTAACGACGCCAATAAGGATACAATATTTATTAAGATTTCTTGATGAAGTATTAAACTTTTGCATGAATAATACGCGATTAATAAGTAGCGAAATCAGTAAGATATAAATGTGAGAAAGTCATTAATAACAAAATATTGACTTTAACATTGCTGGCACACTATAGGTCAAGTTGACAAAAGACAGGTCACGTTTCTTAAACTTTGGACACCCCATCTAGACGAGGGTTTCTGAAACGCTTTGGTGAAAATAGGCTCGAATTGTTCACTGAGTACAATTAACAATACGAAAGTGTGAAACAACATCACCCGATCAGCTCAAAAAACTATTAATGAATGTTCTGATTGTAATCAGACCTTTCGTTCCTGGCTATATCTATTATTTAGACGTATTTAGTTAGGCAGTCCTTACAATATGTTCGAAACAAAATATATTCCATGTGTTTTACTAATACTCACAAAGAATAATCTTGTTATATATAAAAAAATGCCAGAAGAACTGACAAATTTTATTTAAGAACTATCTTTTCTGAACGTCGGTATCTATTGTTGCCAGAAAGCAAACCAGTCCGCGAGCTCCTATTCGAAGTAATTGGTGAACAGACATATGTATGTGAAAATATAAAGCGGCTATAGATAAGGATTTTTATTTTTAGTGATAGTAGCATAATTCATGACATTTTTAACCTAGCTGAAATAACCAAAACCTTTTAAAATCGAGAATATGTTATTTAATTCGCCGCCAAAGAGAAGACATAGCAAACGTTTCTTCCACTCCCTAATCTCTTTCGCAATCACCCAAAGAGTTTTCCCGTTTGTTCACGACTCTCTAATTACGGTACCTCCATGTTTCAGTAGAATTTATTGGGTACCCAACCCTAATTTTGCAAGTTATAAGTAATGGAAAAGAATTTTATTATATCCCCAGTAACTTTCATGTATTGTTTTGTTTGTATATGTCTGCGAGTCGGGGGGAGATTTCCTTTTTCAAGTTGGTTTTGGAGCGAGATCTCTTTATACGTAATTTTGAATATCAACATATTATGTAGGTGTTATTGTGCCAACCCTGTAGTTACTAGAGAAAACAGTATATAACTGCAGAGAAGCCACTGCAGAGTAACTCAATGGAAAAACAGGTTTGTGGTCAAGTCGTTTCCTGGAGGTAACGACTGGCGACTACACGAGGACTCTTTCAGAGTTTAAAGAATGTAGTAGTGTTTAACATTTAATATTATTAATTGTTGTCGAACCACTAGTCTCACAATGAATGACAATCCATTGAATAAATAGGTAAAATAATGATTTTATTATCCCTTGAGAATTCAAATATGTAAATTGCCTCATTTGTTAATTGAGACCCTATCCAACATATCAGCTTTTTCTATAAACGAAATTAAAAATGAGTGCTTCTTGGGTACGGTAACAATATTAGAACTTAGTCTAAAATATGTATAAAAAGTTGTGTAGTAACGTAAAAGGCTTACGAAATCCTATATTTATTTCTCGGGATAAAATGCCAAAAGTCGTGCCTCATTTTCTTATAAAGTAGATATTCCGAGCGTCTTCGCCTGCTATCCGAAGGAAATGAAAGATTTTCTCGCCGTCAAATGTATATCCTATATTATGACTCCAATAATAAATTGCCAAGCTACTATATTTTGCAAAAATTGCGCCATTAGTGATAATAGAGCATAAAATTAGAAATTGTACTAATACTTCAAAACTTACTTGTAGTTTTGATCTTTATGTCATGCAGGCAACCGTAGCAAGTGCCTTTTTGAGTATTTGATAACCATTTTTTATTCCCCGTTATTCTGAGATGAGACCTGTGTTCAGAGGTGGAGTGATAAAAATGGCAGGATAAAATATTTATATTTACATGTATAAATAAAAAGTATGTAAGTTCAAAAACTATAACCCGACTACTGAAATGTTATGCTCTAAAAAGTATGAAAGAAGAAAATATTCTCATATGAAATTATTATACAGAAATATATCGGATATTTACTGTCTATTAAGTAAACCACTTATACGTAATTTATTTTAACATATTTAATACACATTAATATTGATGTTCCGAGAAGTCATTTAGAATTTATGTACATACATACCGGTCAAAATCGTCTGTTTGCTTTGTCATAGTAGGAAAAAAGTAAATCTCAATTATTTTGCCCCCGCCTACCCCTTTGGGATCTCCCTACAGGTGTTAAAACTTTTTAAACATACATCTAACTTAAATTTCAAGATACTTAAGTGGTAAGTAAAGTTACCTCAATTGGATGGCCTATCCAATTGTCAACTCGCTATAATTTTATTCATCAGTAAATTCTACCGTTCTGATAAAAAAAAAAACAATTCAGAAACATCAAACTTAAGTCTTAATTCGAAAGACATGACTAAAACTCAGAACTTAGTCGCTAAAAGACTAGTATCAATAGTGCTTTTGAAATGTATTTGTCTACAAACCCCTGGCAGGGTATAGGACAGGTGTAATATATTTATTTGACGCGATTATTTCGTCATACTCGTCTCTGACAGTTTGCGGAGATTTTCTCATACCTAAAACAAAATTTTTGCGGCGAATCTCCTCTCTCAGAATGTAATTATTCATAAAAACTTTTGTAGTATATAACTATGTTATATAATTCTTTTTCATTTATATCAAGTTGTTTCACAAGGAGTAACGTCGTACAAAAAGTGATTACCGTGTTGGGACAACTTTTGAAACGTTTGGTAGTATTTATATGAGACGTGGGTAGCTTTAAATTTCTTCGTAAGTATTAACTTTTTTCTCACTTCTTTAGAAATTGTTAATGAGAAGATATGTTTGAAATTAATGTTGTATCATTTGTGTAATACTGGATTTTGATAGCGAAAATACCATAAATTCTAGTTTACGTTGAATCAGAATAATTACAAATGACAAATTTTAGTTTTTTTTTTATATATATATTCTAAGACAGGTGATGGGACAACGGTGGGCCAATGCAGCTATCAGGAATATTATGCAATCTGTGACTCTTCACAAAAAAGTCTAACCTTCATTCTTCTAAACTTAATAATAAAGTTAAAGGAAATTTGATTATTTTTAGGCTTTTGTGGCTCAGTATAATACCCATATACGCCCATACTTAAGTCTGCAGGCTTTTATGACAGCTATATTAGGCTTTTAAGAGAGGCGTATAAATATTTGTACAGACTCCAGACTAGAGATAGGTCAGCAACCTGTCTAGTGTCTAGTCTGGACTAGACTGCTACATTAATGCAAATAAGACGTACCATTAGCGTGTCCTGTCTCACTGTTTGATGAATCTAATTTATTATATTGAAAATAACAGTCAATAAGTTAGATAGAACAGATTGATATGATGGATACAGTTCGTTAACTTGAGCGTCGTTCAGAAGTCGTTTCGTTTAGAGCTGGGGTTGCCCAGCCCTAAATTATTAGGGCTGGGAAATTGAATTATACTTTCCAAATTTTCTCTGTACAAGAAAGCAATACAGGTTTTGATTTTTATATTAGATTTAACCGCCTGAAAGGAGACTGTAAGAAGAAATACCGATTATATCTTTATAATAACTTTTTGGGTATTTTCCCAAACCAAGAAAGTCTTCGTCTTCTCCTGTCAGATACGGACAGCTTAGAGTGAGTACTCTATCATACAAGTGCGGCAGCAAATATTCAAACAATATTGAAATTTAAGTTGTAGTCAGACTAATACCTGAGTCATAATCATCCGCATAGTAATCTCCAGGAGAAAGGATCTTAGGGTTACAATAGGCCAGAACTACCTAGGAAGTTGGTTCACAGCGTCTCTGAGAAGACAACGTACTGCGAGTTCATATTGTCGTGTCTAATAAAAGCATAAAAATAGGGTTGGGGACTATCCTGGATAAAGCCTGGAGATCATCATACAAAGGAATTACTTTCACATTTCTTAGAAGATCAAGGAATCTCTCAATACTACGTTGTAGCCCAGAAGATCTTAGTAAGAATCTCAGATAATCCGTTCTCTATTGCAAAAGGCTGAAGATCTGTTGAAGATTTTCCCTGCAATAAAAAAAATGTATAATGCGACACTGGATCTTGGGTAGCCTTTACTAATGGGTAAAAAACAATTTATCAAGACTCAAACTTGATCCCACAATATCCTCTACTACACTTCGATTGAGTTATTGACTGTAACCCAATCAGTCTCTAACTGCCTCGCACCCGATTGCGAAATCTGATGTCACTCCAACTGAATTAAATTTGTGGTATATGTCTATTTCCTGTGAGCATATTTGCACGGTGATTTATAGAGCTGTCCACTAATAATAATTTACCTGTTGTACTCAATTTAAGTTCGCCTTAAAAAGTCTTATAGTAATCTCTCTAAATGAATCTTATATTCCTTGAATCAGAAATGGAACACTGAATCTGTAAAATATGGATGAAACCTTCGAAAATCCAAAATACATATCGCTTTAATATTGTAAAATTCGATATACGTAACATCAGGTCTGTAATCCCCGAAGGGGTAGGCAGAAAAGTGTAATACACTCCCTCGTTTCACCAGTTACGTTTAGGTCCCATGGAATAAATAGGTGGTGAGCCTATTGCCATACACCGGGCACTGATCCAGACTTCGAGTCACTACTAGAAATTCTAAATTAGAAAAATCCAATAGCACTCGACCCGGTATTTAAACCCAGGACCTCCCGATCAGCGATCGCGCTTGCAACCACTGGACCAACGAGGCAGTCAATTAGATATACATATCTAAAATTCGTTCACGTACCTAATGTGTCGAAGCAAAATATATATTAGATATATTACGTACATTTATATAGATATATTACGTACACGTAGTATCGAGCTCTAGCAAAACGCTGACGTAAAAATAGAGCCAAGTCCATCGATAACCATTACCCAGCTCGTGCGTGATCTGAATTTTCGGGTCGTTAATTTAATTAATATTAGGCAGGTAGCAGATTCGAATTCATTGTACGTCAGCTTTGTTTCATTTCGAGTCAAAGATGGGAATATATACTTGACAACCGACCTTAACTGGTCAGTGCAGCTTCAATTCCGATCCTTTTATCATTCCACTGTTGGAACATGGTTAACCACTCATAGAAGACGGTTAAGCCAAAGGGGAGGGTTAAGTGAGAGGGTTAAGCCAAATGTTACATGACTTCATAACGGTCACGTAACAATTGGCCATAGTTTTCGACGCTGGCCGAATGTTATATGACCATCGGTTACGTTGTTTCCAATTTTATATAATTTGTCCTTTAAAGGATATTCCGTTTTTCTGTCTATCAACTAACCCTTTCACCGTGTCGGACGGCTGCAGAGTCTTTATCGATTCCATTCGACTCTGTACGACGTGACTCTAATCTTGCTTAGGACTAATCTGAACGCGTCGTTTTTTAAGCGTTAGCGTTTTCGCTAGTAAAAATAACAAAAAACAGTATTCAAAAATTTAGAAAGCTAAATCAGGAATATGTAGGTATAAAGTCTGACGGTTCCGCAGTTCAAATTTTTTAATTTAATGCAAATGTGTTGCTAGGAGTTTTAATATTTTTACTTACTTTAAAATACATTCATTACTTGGGGTACCCAAATTTTGGTTGTATGAAATTCTGATATTAAATTTCATATAAATCTGAATGAAACCGATAGAAGTGTCATTATAAGAAAAATTTCACTTTAACACTGCTGTGAAGCAAATAAGCTTAGAACACTTTAATTTAAAACAATGGTGGTATAGCCACTTGGAGCAACATTCATCACAGTTAACTCCAGGCAGCGGTCAGTCATAAAAATACTTATAAATATATATACCGTTTTATGTATTTTTAAAAATATATACATATTAACTGACCCGTTTGTGTATTTATTAGCGATCCTGACTGCTGCGCCTGGGGTCGTGGGTTCGATTTCCACCCAGAACAAATATTTACGTTTGCTCTAAGCTTGGGAATTATGGTTGTCGACCGGGGAAGAAGGTTTTTAAAAAGATTACTGGTGAATATAAATGTACTTTAATGAAATAATAAAAAATTACAATTTATTAATCTTATTTCCTATCTAATTGGTCTCGACTACGACGCGATTGAGTAGGAGAACCAGCAGCGGAGGCGACCGCTTGCTTCGACGATTGAGACAAGAGCGTCGGGTTTGTTGTTGCGCGGAGCATCGCTGTCCATGGGTGGCCGTGGTGGTCTTCCAGGAACCTGCTGGTGGCATGGCGCAACGATGCCCCGACCGTGGGACCGATGCATGGCCCTAAGGGGTGTAAGGCCATGTAACATGGGTGTAAACAAACATATCGATATAAGTGTTATTTATATGTATATATGTAGTTTATCAGGCATCTGATTACCATAGTATAAGGTCTCTTGATTTACTTTAGTATAAGATGTCCGTCTGTGATGTCCCAAGATATTTATTATTAAAATATACAATATTCAGTTGTGTCAAACATAACTTAGGTGGGAACAGTGCAGAAAAATTATTACATTAAAAACGCGGCGTAAAATAGGACGTCAAAACAGCTACATGCAAATTGTACAGACTCTTAAATAATCTAGCGTTCACTACTGTCACTCTGGTCCCTTAAAGTATAGGTTCTATTGATGAAGAGGTAGTTTAATATTTTATAAATACTTTGTAAAGCAGTTTTAGAAAGGTCAAAATTAAATTATTATTGAGGAAATTATATTATTTCGTATACATTATATCTCGACTTCTAGGAAGCACATTACTCAATATATTATTCTGATCAAGAGATGAGATACAAATGTTTCATACTCATTTCAAACATTTCATACATAAATGAGAATTCCTAAGTGGATTTCAACAGATAAAAATTACATTTTATTTTAAAATATTTAAGCTTTATGTAATTTATCACGTATTTTGCGTAAATCGCAATACGTATAAAATAACATCTAGTATTTATAAAGGATGTTTGTCTTTATTATAGTATAATGATTCACACTAAAGTTTCATAGTTGACATAGATATACATACACGGTATAATATAATTAAAACAATATTCAATACTTAATTAAAATAATATTCAATACAGACAATAACGAACGACACATTAAAAACACATTATGCCCCTATCACATACCCTGCTATGTGTCAATTAACTCGCTGTTCATTCGACAGTGTGACAGGCCCTAACTGTCTGACGAAGGACGTGCTCGCTCAGCAATCATTTCAGTAATGCGATTGGAAATAAGATGATAATAAAATACCTACAGGAAGTATATTAAGATTTATTCGAACTGAATCGCAATTTAATCACAGAACACATTATAAATTCAATAAATCATCAGCACTCTTATAATTCTATTATTGAAGATGAATTGATTCTATTATTTAAGTGAAGGATAAAGCAGTAAACTTGATGACAGCGATTTAGCAGATTTTAGATACGCTACGCAAATTTATGGTCCAATTTAAAGTTCATAGTTCTCATGACATTTTCTACTGTATCCCAGGAAGTCACATTTAATTTTGAAAATGTGTGTAATGTAATGTTATAGAAGTGTACAAGGACTTTATGTAATACCGATACGATCAAACGGTACTCTACATTTGCAATTCCATAGAAATCTGTAATGCTATACGGCAAATTTGGCTTTTATCTTCAGAATTTGACTCCCTCATTGGTCGAGTAATTGCAAGCGCGACTGCCGATCTGGAGGTAAGTACATTGGCTTCAAATCCCGGATTGGGTACTATTACATTTTTCTAGTTTAGAATTTCTAGTAGTGACTCGGAGTGTAGATGTGGGCCCGGTGTTTGGCAAATAATGGGCTCACCAACTATTCCATTGTGGGACTTAAACATTAAAGGCGTGATGAAACTTTATTTTTTTCAGAATTTGTTTTATATTCTAGAAACGGCAAACATATATGTGAGCTAGGTGAAGTTGTAAGTAGTAACCACCTATATTCCATTTTCAAAAGCGCTGAAGTTGTCATCTACCATTGATCAAAATTTCATTGGTTTGCCAGTCGTATTAAAGAATATATTATTGTATTCGCAACAGCAGTAGTAACAAAATTATTACGCCACTTGATGGGTATTTTTATTATTTAAAAAAGGTTAAAAGTTAAAGTAAAGTTAAAAGAAGTACGTAATAGAAACATTCCTCACATAGTAAAGAATTCAAACGTAATTTATATGATTACGTTTCGACCATAGGAGAATGACGTGCATGTATCCGAACTCTTTGATTTTTTCGTGTCGATAAGTCGACTTTATTAAACGGTTTATATTTACCTTGACGTTTTATAATGCATTTTTAAATCTACTTTCTTGGCCTTCAAACTGCTGTCAACCCAATATATTCTAAATAGAAATAAAATAGACCGGCCCATTTTTCTTATATCTGCAACACAATAAGTAGATACTATTACTTATCTGTGGACATAGCTTGAATAGAAAGCGCTGCGTAGCTACCTATTTATAGCACCTAACCCACATCTGTAAAAGCAAAATAATGAGAAACTCTTAGTATAAACGTCGCAATGTTAAATCAAAGTCGACGTTACGCACGTCTTTATAAATTGACCCATTTATTATACCAAGAAAAACTACAAGTGACACAGATTCCTGGTACCGTAAAGATATATGGAGCTAATGTTCATTTCATTGAACCTAGTATTTGTTAACGTCATAATATTACTATTGTGAAAACTCAAGGGACAACAGAGAAGTTAATAAATACACGTCAAACTAACTATCGTGCAAGAGAGAGACGGCGACAACTGTCAAATGCATATGGCGGGAAAGCCTGCTCGCAACGAAATTAATGCGTTCGGAAATGTTTCACGTTTGTACTATGTATAATAAATGTTGAACCATTTAAGGTGTGAGTGTGAACGAACGTAAGAGTAGTGAATGCATGTGTGCTTATTACTAAGGATCACCTCAGTTGCAATTAAACCATTGGAAGTGACACACCGTTTTTGTTGAATTAACTCTCTGCAGAATTCTAACCAACCTAAACTGAACATTATATTCAGATACAATAAATTTTCTTTTGTATTTTACTTAGTAAATAAATTAAAAAATTAAATATCGATGTGAATTTTAAATATTTTTTATCTGTGTCGAGGCTGAAAATGGATACATCCTCCAAAGCTCTACCGGAATGTCAGTATATCAGTGTTATAAGAGGCGCTAGCAGATCACCGTATGGCGCGAATTACCCAGCACGATTAAGTGGTCTCTGATGGGGACTACGTCTAGCAGTTAACTTAGATAGGCTCATCTTGATAAGCTTTTTATAAGTGTCTTAAAAACGTAAATTAAAAAGTTATAACATAAACTTCTGAAAGCTATTAAAACATAAAAAGAAACATTTGAATAAAATAACGATTAAAGCAACGGTAATGAATATTCATTGTCATTTAATTTAATAGATTTAATGAGGAACAATAATAATGAATATTCAACAGGAATATTCTTATGTAACGTTGAAGTCAGGGAGCGGTAGGTCGTAAAATTACTGTCAAATCTATGTCTAATTGCGCCCTTCAGTTGGGAACGAGGCAGGGAAGTGGTGATAATAACGATCTGCGATTAGTTATATTAATAATAAAGTCGTAACATCGGGGTTATGGTTTATAGGAACGGATGGAACATTAACTGAAAGGATATTTAATTATCGTAGCATTATTAAGTAATACTCCTTTTATGGTGCATCGAATATTATAAATTGACATCGGGTTTAAATGATACACTAAGCTTGTTGCAAAACCACATAATAATAAAAGATTTATATTCTTTCATTAAAACGCCACAAGTTCTCCCATTCGGCGTCCTGTCGATCTCGTCAGGAGGTTAGTTTGAATTTAATTAGCTCCCAATGTAAGTAATTTGTTTGGGATTGCGCTCTTTTGTTGAAACAAAGGGAATTAATGAAATGTTTGAGTCGCGTCTTGTCTCCGGCATTTCATCATGATTTCTTGGAAAGCGCAAGCACCATCAAAGATTACTTGGAATAATTGTATTGGATAGGTTATGATAAGTAGCAACGACTTTTTGTTACTGATTGTTTAACGATACCCAAGGTGTTCGAGCTGAGGGTAAGGTTGTATAGTATTTTTGTCCTCGCGTTTTCCCCATGGCTGCTTCACTCACACAGAGGGGCACACAGGGCTGCATAGTAACGCAATTATAATGACAGACAGAAGCTTTAACAGAAGCGTTTGATATACATATATACATACCTATATGTAAGTATAGCAGAAGTGGTAGCCTAGTTGTTTGAAATTCAGCCTCTCCACTCCGGGGACTTGGGTTTTAATCCTTGCGCGCACTTCTTTACAAATATGTGTTTTAAGATTAAAAATCACTTGTTTTAACGGTGAAGGAAAACGTCGAGAAGAAATCTGCACACTTTTAAAAAGTTCACTGAGGCGTGTGTAGTTTCCCAACTGCACTTGGCCAGTGTGGTAGAATATGACCTTAACCCTATTATTCTGAGAGAAGAGCCGTGTCCAGTGGTGGAACAAGAAAAGGGTCGGAAAAAACCTAGATCGGACGCAATTTCTGTAGGAATTGCAACGTTATTAAAAAATTGCAGGCTTCTTATTGAATAGCGCCGCTATTATTGGAAGGCCGTCCTATCATATCCATTATACAGCTGGAGTTCAATCTAATATCAGTTACAGAAGCGTTGCCAAGCCAAAGAACTATATTGTGTAGATACATTTAATTTCTTTATATCAAACATATTTTTACCCTATTTTGTAATTGTTATATCAATATGAAAGGAAATGTCCACAAGTATTAATGTCCACGTCAATAGCTAGCTAGATAAGAGAACATCTGGTCAGATTTTGCTTGGGGAAGCACACATTTTTGCTGTTAAACTGCTTAGCTAGGAATTAAATTACTGTGTGCAAATTGTTACAACTTATTGTGATAAAAATTGTTATTAAGCAACGTAAAAAAAGCGTAACACAACGCCTGTAATCCCTGAAGGGGTAGGCAGAGGAGTGTAATACACTC